>VUQI01012543.1:3365-24161 GCA_015106735.1 Paratilapia polleni
CTTCGGGCAGGGGGCGGGGGGGGGGGGGGGGGGGCTCACGTCCACACCTACAGCCAGTTTAGGATCACCAGTTAACCTAACACACATGTCTTTGGACCTTGGGAGTACCCGGAGAGAACCCAGGCAGGGATAGGGAGAACATGCAAGCTCCACACAGAAAAGACCAAGCCGGCAGATTTGAACCCAGGACCTTCTTGCTGTGAGGTGACAGTGTCCCAATGTTCTGTGCTCTGCTCTGGCAGCAAGACCAACCCTTTTAAGGTTGAAACTGGCATAAAATGAGGATGTATCGTCATTCCCACTCTGTTCATAGTCTTTACTGCAGCCGTCCTCCTGCTAATAAGATACATTTTACAAACCCATTTTATGGCAAGCTGATTAACTTTTAAGTATTTTTGAGCTTTTTAGCCTTTATTATTATAGGACAGTTGAGAGTGGACAGGAAAGCATATGGGTTGCCTGCTCAACCCAGTGAGCTATAATGGCACCCCAAGCTGATTAACTTACATAAGGCCAAGACCAAGTTCTCCCACACAACCCTTGTGGAGTTCCAATATGCAGATGATGGCACTATCATCTGCATATTGGAACTCCACACTTTCTCCACACTTTCTGTGTGGCACTATCATCGCCCACACAGAAAAAGATCTTAAGTGCATACTTAATGCCTCTGCCTGGGCAAACTTGCATATCAGTTTGACTCTTAGCATGAAAAGAACAAGGATCTATATTAACCTCCACCAGGCTCCATCACAAAAATAAAAACTGACATTGTGAGCATTGAAAATGTGGACCAGTTCCCCGACCCTGGAAGTCACCTCTCCTCAAAGGCAGACATCGACAGTGACACACACCACCATATTTGTTGTGCTCATGGGGCTTTTCTAACATTCCGTAGAAGAGACTGAAAATTTTGACTTGGCTGCAAAGACCACATTACAGGTCGATAAGGCAGTCAGTCATCTTACACACACTTATGTTGCAAACAACTTGACTACTTACAGGTCACACCACCAGAGATGCTTTAATAAAAAAACTTGCAAATTGTCTGAAAAGAAGCAGAACCTCACATCAATGTGAGGAAATCTGCAGGTCCAGAACTGTCCGTTTCAGCCATTTGAAGACTCACAATAAGGACCACCCAGGATCATCATACCAGATTTTGAATAATCACAGATGATGATGGTTTACATTCTGAGCCCAGCAGTGACACCTTGTGGCAAAGATGTAGAAATGTATCCAAATGGTCAGCTGCCTTGATCATTAGCCACAGCATGGATGTCAAGGGAAAGCTGAATACACAATTAAGGATACAGTTAGCCTGTATATTTTCCTGTGTATGTTTATGAACAAAGTCTCAACAGACACACCCACGTATGTACCACTTGCTGTCTCAACCATTAATCAGTCAAATAAATAAATAAATAGACAATTTAAGGGACATCCCTTTGCTGGAGCCTTGCAAGAATTTTGATTACCACCTCAACCAAAAGTATTTAGAGAACTAGAGTGAGTGTTATCTCTACAAAATACACAATTGTCTGTTTCCTGAAAACCATGGCCATTCAATATTGATTGTCATCTTTGTCCCTTGCATACAGAGATTTCTATGCATGTCAATATTTTAATGGTAATATCTACTGCAGTTGATGAAACTTTCAAATTCTTTGTAATTTTATTTTGAGAAATTCTTCTTCTTTCAGCTGCTCCCACAGCTGATCATCTGCCTCCATCTCCCCCTATCCCCAGCATCCTCCTCTGTCACACCAACCCTCTGCATGTAATCTTTCACTACATCCATGAACCTTCTCTGTGGTCTTCCTCTTTTCCTCCTGCCTGGGAGCTCCAGAGTTGTGAACCCCTCCACATTTTTACTGTTGAAAGACTAACAAACAAAATCATGCCACACTGGCATGAGTTACGGCTCCTGGGTACATCCGTAATGTGTATAGTTCATCTCCCTCCATTTGCATTGTAATTTCAGCCTTTTGTAGGAATTCGGTTGACGGCCAGTGGTACAGTTACGATGACAGCAGTGCTGAGCCGGTTCCGGAGGCGGAGGTGTGCACACGTGGAGCCTATATCCTGTTCTACCAGAGGAGAAACACTATCCCCCCCTGGTCTGCCAGTTCCTCGGTCACAGGTCAGCCCATTCAGATGCTGCACAGTGGCTTGTTATTATCAGTCAGTTGGAATCTGCTTTACACCTCATTAACGTAATATAAAACTAATGGAGGCACCATAAGAGTGTCATTACTCCTCACACCCTCATTATCTATTATGATTCATTATGTGGTAAAAACTCTATTTTCAGCACCATCTCTCTGGATTCTCACTGTGATATCTTGTGTTGTAGCTAATGATCAAGACAGGCTGACCTGCTACCAGTAAGGGTCTCTATTTACCTGAGTCACAGAAACACTCTTTCTCATGGTCTCTGCATAATGACTGTTTTCACCCAATGATCACAGATTTAATGTAGCAGTCTCGATGCCGGATTGTTTCTTCTAATGGGACAGTAGTTGGTCAGGTCTCTCTCTCTTAATGTGCATGTTTATGACTGGATTGATGTGCAAAAAAAATAAACTCTATTCACTCCTATTTGTAGGTTCCACCAGCTCATCCACCTCTGACCACTGGCTGGTCCGACTGACAGGGGGCAGTAAGAGGGGCAGTGTGGTGTCAGGTGGAACTGTGCCTGGATCTTTGGGAGCCATACAAGCCCCCGAGTCTCCTGAGTTGCCAGTGTTTAAAGATGAACCCCCCAAATCAGTAGAAACGTGTAAGTATCTGGACTAACTTGTATGGTTTGTATATGTTGTATAAAATACAAAAAGAAAAAAAAACTTTAAGTTGTTTTTTTAGTTTGAATAAAAGATGAGGTGCACCACATTTGTATAAGTGCATACAAGGACTTGTAGTCAGAATTTCTGACTTTTCTATAGAGCCAGGATAGCAGTTTCTTCTATATCCATTCTCAAGTTAATATTGTTTCTCAAGGTATTTTACATTGAAGTTGATCTGTTATGCTCTTCTTTTTTTGTCATATGTGCTGTTACAGTGGTGGATGTTCATATTAAACATGCCAAATTTTCAAATTATGAGGTCAGCGTCTATGCAAGTAATCCTTGTGAGCCAAAAGCTCGGATGTCAGACTGCTTTAAACACCTCATTTCAGACAGTTTTTTCTACTTTTGGATCTGTATGATGTCAGTGAGAGCAGACACACAGCTCCAGCGAGTGAGCACAGAAGCCCCGCCTACCTGCCACAAGAGAGCTGACTTACAGGGAGAGTGGTCTTAAAGGGAGATGTGCTAAAATGGCTTGTTTCACACAGTGGGTGAACGGGCACTGCACTCGTAAGATAAATGAGGATTATTCTGAACTGTGAATCATGCAAAGCTCCTCTAGTAAAGTCAAAGGAAAAATATGGAGCTGAAAATGAGCACACTAGGTTGACTTTAAGGCAATTAAATATGCAATCATATCAGATCACTTTTACAAAACCGTGTCGATGTAAAGCATGTGTAACCTGTCATGCATTTTCCTGCAGATGGGTCTGAAACCAATCAGTTTGTCAGAGGGTACCAAGGCAGGAGTGTAAGCATGAGATCGCCAACTAAGCCCAAGGAGACTCTGAACAAAGTTCTCCCACTGCGGTGGTCCTTTGGTTCCAGAGATCGCATCAAGCACTCAGCCCAGACCCAGTCTGGAGAGCTGGTGGAGTACCTCGAGTCCGGCCGACGCCCGCGATGTACCAAAGACCCCATCATCACGCTGGTGGCCACCCCACCACAAAGGAACGCCCAGGGGAGAGTCTTTGAAGCAGGACAGGACTGCAGTTCACCTAGTGGCAGCAGCCTGAGCTATACAGACAGAGTCAGCTCTGATAATTGTTACTCCCCCAAAATACCAGAGGGACAGAGCAGAACTTTTGCAGAGAGAAACATCGGCCATGGAGGTGGTAATGGCAGCAAAGATGTCAAATTTAGAGATGATGATGCTCTGAGGCAGAGATTATCTAAGAGAGTGAGGCCGGACCAGGGCAGGACCCTGGACTTCCAGCTGCAGAGAGGGGTCATTCTAGGTGGTCAGATCAGCCACAGTGCACCCCCAAGCAGAGACTCTACACTGAGAAGATCCAAGGTCCAGACAGGGGTGACTCCCAGGACACAGAAAGACTTGTTACAGATGGTCCTTCAACCTGAGGACAGGAGGGTGCAGAGGGGACAGGAAGGTCGGAGCCAAGACAGTCTCTTCTCTTTTTTCAAGCCTGGTTTCTTGAAGAAAGACATTCCAAGGTCGCCAATCAAGGGACAAGAGAAACGTATGAAAGACGATGAAAATCTGGGAAAGCTGGCAAGCAGTAATTTAGCCAAACTGTCCCTCTCTAACGGGACGCTGACTGCTGTGGCACTAGAAGAGAGGAAAGGCGGCGGCGTCCCCAGCTGTGATACCCATAACTGCAAAGCACAGCTGGTCAACGGAAAGGTTGGAAATCACGACCCTGTCGACATCAAACGTGCTCACAGCTCCAGCAACATCCAGACAAAGCTAGATTTGACATTTCGCAGGTGTGCCTCACTGCAGAGGAACGGAGAGGCCGTGATACCTCCAGCCCACCGCGTCCTGCTGGTAGACAAGTCGGGCTACGCCACCCTGCAGCGGACACGATACAGTACCACCTCACTGGGTAGGCACAGAGCTCTCCGTGAAGCCTGTTTTGGAGGTCATATTTCACACTAAAATATATTATTATCCTTCATGTGGGGCTATAAGCTATTAAGGCCTTTTCAGTGTGTCTGATCTCAAAAGAGCACAAATTAGAACTAATGACAGCACATGCTTGAGGTTTTTCTTCGTGTGTCAGCTTGGTTTTGAAATCAGAAACTGCCTTTGCTGAACAAAGAAATAATGACAATGGAAACGAATTGGCAAAGCATTCCTGCTGCTGTAGTGCAGCAATTGAAAGTGTGGTATGAATTCCATTTTACAGATTAAGTTCAAGCCTTTAAATTCCAGCATTCTAGCCTCACTTCTCCCCTCTTGAATTTTCGATTTGAGTCTGTTTTTTTATTTGTTGCCAATGCTAATACTGATTTCCTGTTTGACAGGTTACCATATACTAATGGCTTTGTATTTTTTTTCCATTATAAGTGCCTCTGTGAGAGCCCAGAAAGACCGCTGAACACTAGGAGCTCTCTACTGATTACTACACACGGCACCTAGAGAAGCCCACAGCTGGAGGCATCGCCTAAACAAAGTACATCTTGTCCTCCCCTTCATAGTACTGTTCTAAGTTCTCACCTGTGTGTGTCTTAAATGAAATCTATGCAGAGCTGAATTGCTGAGGGAAAATACTACTGTAATGTGAGTTGTTTCCTGCACACTTTTTTTTTTTTTTTGGTTTGTTTTCACACTGTTTTCTGCTGTTACTACACTACATGTTTGAGTTTATGATCAACATTTGGAAAGTGGAGGGTGATATGGTGAATTTGCATAGTTTTAGTCCATTACACAATGTGGTATATACTGACAGACTAAAGAACATTTACAGATAATGGGCTAAGACATGTAAGATTGTTCTAAAACGCTGCAAAAAGTACTAACACAGCACTGTAAATCAGCTGTATTATCTGTTCAAGTTTATATATTGTTGCCCTTTTTTTAAACTTTTCCATATTTGTCCAACATGCTCATTTGGAACAATTGCATTGTACGAACTGGGCAAAACAATTCATAACCAACAGGTAACTAGGCTGTTGGACCACATGAGACATATAAAGGGACCTTCATACCTAAAGGTTTGGTTAAGGGTTGTTTTTTTTGTTTTTTTAATTTGAAAAGCTAACATGCTAACTGAGAAACCCCATTCTTCTCGAACTTACATTTCCCTGTGGCTGGTTTGTTGTGTGGAGGGACTCTAAAGAAAACAGCATGTGGAAATCTTAAGAAAGCACACAAAACAAATATTTTCCACCTCAGTGGCTTGCACAGCAATAAAGGAGGATTTTTTTTTATTTCTACATCTGCTGCTCCAGTTTGTGGGTGTGTGAGAGTGTACTGTGTGTCTTTTTCACTGAAGTTTGATTGAAATTTTTACTGATAAAAAAACGACCCATTATCAGAGCCAGGGAACAGGCTCTGAGGGAGGCAGTTTTCTCGTTCGGGTTTGAAAACGGGATTCAAACTGTGCGTGCATGAAGATATGACGAGTGCTAATGGTAATCAAGCTTCCAAGCATTCCCTTATACTGTAGTGAAGTAGCCACAACAAACGGAGTGAGCTTTTGAAGTTTCTCCTGCATTTTTAGTGTCTATTTAACTCAAAGTCATCGTCATAATCATCATTTCTCTGGTGGAGCAGAAAGATGAGCAAACCATGAATAACATTTTTTCCTCTATTCCCACTCGATGATGAGCGTTGAATTTACAATAAACTATTTTCAGTGTGTTAAATGTGCCACTGAGAGTTTTTCAGTGAGAGTCCCCCTACAACACACTGTTTCTCTCCTCACCTTTTATGTTGCATCATTTGACGTCACTCTTTAACATCACTCTTTACCAAATTAAGTGATCGTACATGAAGGATGTGTCTGAGACATTATTTGTGAACAATGGCTAGATTATATTTTATTAACTTTTTTAAAAGTCTACATTTTGTACCTAATGTGTAATTATGTAATTTAAGTACCAGATTAAAACTGTATGTTTCAGATTATCACAAAAGGTCAGAATAATACATGTGGTAGGCGGGTTTGAATGTGACACAACACACGCAAGTTCTTGAATCGGACTGTCTGTAACGTCTGCGTTAATGTACTGCAAGTTTTATGGATTGCAAATTAAACACGGCTTTTCTCACAAATGATGTCAGTGTGGCACAGTTATTTGTGGCAGCCTGGGTAAATGTGGTTTTTTTCTCAACAACGCAAAGGCATAGAAAAAAACAAAAGGAAAACAACAGAGATGAAAAGGAAATGAACGGCAAATGGCTCCTCTTAATTCTTATATCATAATCCTTTAAAAACAAAAAAGTGTAAGTGTAGAAAAAAATATCTAAATTCACATTTGAAAAAATCTTGATGCATATCAAACAGTGTATGGATTACAGCAAAGAATCACTGATTCATTTTCTGGATTAGAAATCTGAAACCTTTTACGAAGTCCAAAAGGGCCCCCAAACATTTTTGCCTGTTTGTTTGTTTGTTTGTTTGTTTTTTAATATACACTCACCGGCCAATTTGTTAGGTACACCTGTTCAAGTGCGCGTTAACACAAATATGTAATCTGCCAGTCAGATGGCAGCGACTCAGTGCATTCAGGCATGCAGACACCATCAAGATGATCTGCTGAAGCATCAGAATGGGGAAGAAAGATTTAAGTGACTTTGAACGTGGCGTGGTTGTTGGTGCCAGACTGGTCTGAGTATTTCAGAATCTGCTGATCTGCTGGGATTTTCACACACAACCATCTCTAGAGTTTACAGAGAATGGTCTGAAAAATATCCAGTGAGCTGCAGTTCTCTGAGTGAAAATGCCTAGTTGATGTCAGAGGTCAGAGGAGAATGGCCACACTGCTTCGAGCTGATAGGAAGGCAACAGTAACTCAAATAACCACTCGTTACAACCAAAGTATGCAGAAGAGCACCTCTGAACGCACAACATGTGGAACCTTGAAGCAGATGGGCTACAGCAGCAGAAGACCAGAAAGGGTGCCACTCCTGTCAGCTAAGAACAGGAAACTGAGGCTACAATTCACACGGGCTCAAACAAAAGTTTGGAATAACGTCTGGTCTGACTGAATCTCGATTTCTACTGCGACATTCGGACGGTAGGGTCAGAATTTAGTACAAAAAAGCATGAAAGCGTGGATCCATCCTGCGTTGTATCAGGCTGCTGGTGGTGGCGTAACGGTGTGGGGACATTTTCTTGGCACACTTCAGGCCCCCTAGTACCAACTAAGCATTGTTTAAACACAAGTAGAGACATCCATCTTTCAGTTGAGTCAGTTATTTCTTTCATCACAGGTCCACAATCAGCACTAACCGTATTCACTATGGTATTTTTTAGAATTCATACAGGTGTGATTCCTCTTAATGAACGGAGCACTCAAGCAGCAATTCAGCTAAAGTAGAAGCACTCGAGGGCCCTGATGAAGGCTTGTTTCCCTGAAACACTCTTAAATGACACCAGAGTACTGAAAGATTTGGGGGGATTTTTTGTGCAGTGCAGCTGTGCCTTGATACTGTATGTTGCCAAAGAGTGTGAATGTAGTGAATACGTTTGAGTGTTTATACAGTAAGCAAGCTGTGAGCCGCATCTCAAAACTTGTGGGGAAGTACCCTGAAGCGTTTCACAGCACATTTGTTGCACTGCCACAACGCACCGCTGGGTGAAATATTTGTATTACTACAAGGTTACCTCATCTCACACCAACTGTTCCCAGCAGCATTTTGTTTCCGCTTACACCATCTTTCTGCTATAGTTGAGTAGTTGTGTGCACATTGAGAAAACCTCACTGGCTTACATGTTGCAAATATCATACAGGATGCTCAAAGAACTCTGCAATATCCACAAATTCAAAAAACATGCAAAATTATATCATCTTACAATAACTGCATTAGATTTTAAGTTAAAATGTAGGGTATTTGACCACATGAGAAGGATGTGGCCAAGTATTTCCTCTGACATCAGTCAAATAGAAGGCTTCTGTAGTATTTTTAAGTAGAAGCTAGACCAACACAGCAAATGAAAATGATCATCTTTGAAGACATGTAGGACATCTATACCCAGGAGGAATCTGTCCTAAAAAAAAAAACAACCGCTGTATCAGTTGCAGTTTCAATTTTAGGGCCTTTATTTTCAGGGTATTTTTCAGATTGAACAGCATTTGATTGAAACACTGCTCCTAAAATTAAAGCGAGCCTAACTTGTTGGCAGTTGCTTCATTTGCTAAATGAAGCCATGTAGTGCTATAATTCATTTAAGCTGGAAGATGGATGTGTATTAGATGTTGAACACTTGTATAAATATGTATGAGCTGTTTGAGGAAATACGGTTTAATCTCACTTTCAAATCATCTGCCACAACTGATAGTTATTGTGTCTTCTTTTTTTGCTCCTCCCGTATGCTCCAATCTGTCAGTGCAATGTTGCACTGTTCTAAGTTCTCATCTGTGTGTGTCTTAAATGAAATCTATGCAGAGCTGAATTGCTGAGGGAAAGTAATACTGTACGAACTGGGCAAAACAATTCATAACCAACAGGTAACTAGGCTGTTGGACCACATGAGATATATAAAGGGACCTTCATAACTAAAGGTTTGGTTAAGGGTTGTTTTTTTTATGTTTTTTTTTATTTGAAAAGCTAACATGGAGCTGAGAAACCCCATTCTTCTCGAACTTACATTTCCCTGTGGCTGGTTTGTTGTGTGGAGGGACTCTAAAGAAAACAGCATGTGGAAATCTTAAGAAAGCACACAAAACAAATATTTTCCACCTCAGTGGCAATAAAGGAGTTTTTTTTTTGTTTTTTTTTTGTGGGTGTGTGAGAGTGTACTGTGTGCCTTTTTCACTGAAGTTTGATTGAAATTTTTACTGATAAAAAAACAAACAAAAAAAAAACGACCCATTATCAGAGCCGGGGAACTTTCTTGGAGGCAGTTTTCTCGTTCGGGTTTGAAAACGGGATTCAAACTGTGCGTGCATGAAGATGTGACTTGATTAGATTTTATTAAATATAGCAGAAAGATGGTGTAAGCGGAAACAAAATGCTGCTGGGAACAGTTGGTGTGAGATGAGGTAACCTTGTAATAATACAAATAGCTTGCTTACTGTATAAACACTCAAACGTATTCACTGCATTCACACTCCTTGGCAACATACAGTATCAAGGCACAGCTGCACTTAAAAAAAATCCCCCCAAATCTTTCAGTACTCTGGTGTCATTTAAGCATGTGCTGACAAACTTGTAATAAGTAGTAATTATTAACATCCACCTCTATGCCCATGGCCACACTGAAGTGATTGTAAGTCACTAGACTAGATCAAACAGATGTTATGGCAAAATGAGCTGGTACTACAGCGCTTTTCTACTCTAAATGAGCGCTCAAAGTACTTTTCAACTACAGGCCACATTCACCCATTCACACACATTCATACAGTGCTTTATTCTGTGCCATTACGCACTCCAGCGAATGCATCACAGGCAAATTGGGGTTCAGTAACTTGATCAAGGACACTTCTACATGCAGACTGGAGGAGCCAGGGACTGAACCACTGACCTTCCGACTAGTAGATGATCCGCTCTACCTCCCTAACTGGATATCAAATCACCCCATTACTTAGGTCTCTTTAATGGCTCGCAGTTAGGTTCAGAATTCAGTTTGAAATTCTCATCCTTAAATACAGAGCATTTCATGACCAGTTTCCTGCACATGTGGTTGAACTCCTTCACCATCACTCTTCATCTGGCTCGTTTGGGTGTAATACACTTAAAACTGTCAGGTGAGAAAGAAAGTACACCCTGTGTCAATTCTAAGGTTTTGCGTATCAGAACATAATAAAAAAAATCATCTGGTCATTACCAGGTCTTAAAGTTATTTAAATACAACCTCAGATGAACAACAACACAAGATATATTACACTGTGTCCTTATTTATTTAACAAAAACTAGGTCAAAATGCAGATGCAGCGTGTGAATAAGTACAGCCCTACAATAGCTTGTAGAGCCACGTTTAGCAGCAGTAACTTAAAGTAATCGTTTTCTATATGACTTTATCAGTCTCTCACATCGTTGTGGAGGAATTCTGGCCCACTCTTTACAGCGTTGCTTTAGTTCATTGAGGTTTGCAGGCATTCATCTGTGCACAGCTCTCTTAACCCCTTCTGGACGACTGTCACGAATTCGCTTCAAAGTGCGTCTGGCATGAATGCAGCCGAGGTGGCATATGGATCCCACCAAAAAACACAAATAATTACTTTTTTAATATAACTGTAAATAAAGTCAGGCAAAAAGGGGTTAAGGTCCATTTCAATCAGGTTGAGGTCTGGACTTTGAATCATTGCAGCACCTCCATTCTTTTCTTTTTCAGCACTTCTCTTGTAGATTTGCTGCTGTGTTTGGGATCATTGTCCTGTTGCATGACCCAGTTTCAGTCAAGCTTTAGCTGTCACACAGATGGCCTCACATTTGACTCTAGAATACTTTGGTATACAGAGGAGTTCATGGTCGACTCAATGACTGCAAGGTGCCCAGGTCCTGTGGCTGCGAAACAAGCCCAAAAAAATCACTCCCATACTGTGTTTGTTTTATGCCAAATGTGATGCTGTGCATTATGGCCAAACATCTCCACTTTGGTCTCGTCTCAAATTGTTCCAGAAGTCTTGTTGTTTGTTCAGATGCAACTTTGCAAACCTAAACCATGCCGCCGTGTTTTGTTTTTGTTTTTTTTTTAGAGAGAAGAAGCTTTCTCCTGGCAGCCCTTCCAAACAAGCCATACTTGTTCAGTCTTTTTCTAATTTTACTGTCATGAACTTTAACATTTAACATGCTAACTGAGGCCTGTAGAGTCTGAGATGTAGCTCTTGGGTTTTTTTGCAGTTTCTCTGAGCATTGTACGGTCTGACCGTGGGGTAAATTTGCTGGGACGTCCACTCCTGGGAAGATTGGCAACTTGAATGTTTTCCACTTGTGAATAATCTTTCTCACTATAGAATGATGGACTTCAAATTGTTCAGAAATTAGCTTATAACACTTTCCGGATTGATAGGCAGCAACAATTGTTTCTCTAAGATCATTGCTGATGTCTTTCCTCCTTGACATTATGTCAACACACACCTGAATGCTCCAAACCAGCAAACTGCCAAAGCTTCTGCTTTTATAGAGGTGCTCACACTTGCTGATGATCAGTTAATCAAGTGCATTTGATTAGCAGCACCTGGCTGCTACTTACCCTCTTAATTCCAATGGAAACAGTGAGGGTGTACTTAGTTTTTCACACACTGCTTCTTCATTTTGGCTTAGTTTTTGTTAAATAAAATAATGAGTGTAATATTTCGTGTTGTGGTTGTAGGTCATTTTTAAATTATGTTCTGACATGTAAAAACCTTAGTATTGAATGAGGGTGTGCTTTCTTTTTCACATGACTGTATGTTGTCTAAAGCCCCTGCCTAAAGACCCCGGGTGATTGAGCTTTTAAGTCTAAGGTGCCTGAGCTGTGTAATGCTCTGCCTGTTCGGCTTTGCTTTACACTGTAGCAGTTTAAAAAGTTTGCTTTCAGGGTATTCTGGCAGAAAGTCAGGTGAAGTTGTATGAAGAGCAGCAAATGGAGAAGCGGGCTGTGGGTCAAACACAAGCTTTTCACCCAGGAGACAGGGGTTTGTGTCATGACTGATGCCTTATTTTTACACTTATTATGTGTTTTTTATTATTAGTAGTAGTAGTAGCAGTAGTAGTCAAATAGATCCTTTAACCATGTATTAAAATCCAAATATATGAATGAAAATTCTCCCCTATGCTCTAATCTGACAGTGCAGAGTAAAAACAGCTTGATACACTGCTGGTAATAGCAACAGCAGCCTCTGTGCCCTGTGCATATTGGACATTTGTCCAGCATACACTGGGCAACAATGGGGCCTATAGACTATAAGACAGCCTTTATAAAATGATCATGGACTGAGCCTCAGATCAGGAGGTCTGTGCTTCTTATTAACTTTCTTATTTGTGGACAAAGAGAGTATTTACAAAAAAAAAAAAAATTTATTTTGCAAATTTATGCAGTAATGTGCTTTAAATGCTCTCACAGCATTTGCTTCATTACTAGAACCTGCTGTGCATGTAACGAGTTTCTTTTAAGATACACAGACAAATATGTTGGACAATGTGGTCCAACAAGGCTAAATGTTTGTTTTTTCTAAGTTATAAAAATAAGAGCAGGCTATGCACTTTATAATTATTCAATTACACACTATTCTGCAGCAGGAGGGCCAGACGCCCAGCATGACTGTGAATAGAGCTGCTGATCAAATGTAAATAAAAGCAGCTTTCACTGTTTGACATTTCCACAAGACCTTTCAGAAAAATGGTTGCTAACAGAGAAGAGGCATGCTGGAGCAATATTAATCATCATATTCAGCCTCTGGTGCTTTCTTTGATGCCAGCAGGAAAACAAGCTAGGGTCTGGTGTGTTACTGAAATGTTCACTCTTGTTATCAAAAGAATTTAGCCTGACGCACACACATGCACTCAGATAGAATGAAATAACCTCTGTGAAAGACACTGCTGTATGTCTGAATGTGGCCAAGTCAAGCAAACTTTTTTTTTAATGATCTAGGCAACACTTCATTCATAAGTGTAAAATTGTAGGCTTCAAAGCACATTTTATTCCTTTTTAATCCCTCAAAGCACATTTCTCACTAACGCAGCCTTGTTCACCTTTTTTTTCCCTTTCATTCTCTGCAATGCAATTATTCAGGATGGATGGAAAGGGGAAAGGTTACATGAATGGAGTTGAGGAATTCTGTTCTTCTCAAATCTGGCTCGTTCCACTGGTGAATACATGATTTCAGAGGAAACAGACCTGTCAGTCAGCCTAAATGTGGCGGTGCCTGACTGGCGACCTATGGAGATTCACGACTTTAGTGCGAATTATCTCTGCAGACGCATTACATTAACATAAGTTAGTATGGGATATCATACCTCAGCATTGTGATGGCCTTCCTCGTCTGTTTAATAAAACTTGATGGATGTTCAGACGCACAGCGCTTGAATAAATCATGAATGTTTATGTTATTCTCAACGGGTAAATCACAAAATGCACAGTTCAGTGGTTTATTTATGTGTTGTTGGCTTTTCTGTTCTAAGGGTCACACGCAGCCAGCAAAGTATTTTATGTAAATACTTAAATTAAATTGTGGATAGTGGAAATGAAGACAGCTTCATTTCCACTGTTATATAATCATTATTTATATGGCTGTATTAATAAAACTAACAGGGGAAAAGGAGTCCAAACAATACTGGATTTTTTGGGCTGATTTTTAGAGAAAGAAAATTCCAGCAATGTATTTGACAAACTAATTAGCAACTTAACGTGAAGAGACTACCATCTGCTCAGCAATGCACTTTATTAGGTACACCTGTTCAACTGCTCGTTGATGCAAATATCGAATCACCCAATCACATGGCAGTAACTCGGTGCATTTAGGCACAGACGTGCTGCTAGATCAGAATGGGGAAGAAAGGTGGTGGTGGTGGTGTAATGGTGGTGTAATAGTAGTAGTTCAGTATGGTTGAAACACCACAGCCAACCTGAGTATTGTTGCTGACCATGTCCATCCCTTTATCACCAGTGTACCCATCTTCTGATGGCTGCTTCCAGCAGGATAACACACCGCATCACAAAGCTCAGATCATCTCAAACTGGTTTCTTAAACCACAGTCACAAGATCTCGATCCAATAGAGCACCTTTGGGATGTGGCGGAACGGGAGATTCTCATCATGGATGTGCAGCCGAAAAAATCTGCAGCAACTGTGTGATGCTATCATGTCAATATGGACCAAAATCTCTGAGGAATGTTTCCAGCACCTTGTTGAATCTATGCCACGAAGAATTAAGGCAGTTCTGAAGGCAAAAAGGGGGTCCAACCCGGTACTACCAAGATGTACCTAATAAAATGGCTGTTGCATGTATATTCTTCTGCATGTGCTGCATACAATGTTAAGAAAGAAGTGGGAGCCGCTCTGCTGGACTGAACTGTGAAGAAACCATTTCTAAATTTCCCCAAGCAAATTTTCCTGCATTATGAACTGTTTTTTTTTTTTTCTTTTGTTCCTTTGTTTCACACATCAGGCAGCATACTCTATACCCCAATACTGATACTAAACTAGACTAAAATATTGATGGAGCTAAAAGGTATAGCTAAAAGGGATACACTTTTCCAAAAGTCAATCCATTGTGTGTTATTATATTAACATTTACATTAACAGCTCTATATCAACTATTTAGATGTGAGAGTGGTGCCAGTGTTCACATCAAACTCACAGAAACAAGTCCTTCATTTTTCATATATATATTTTTATTTATTCATTTCAAAATCTTGAAATGAAGCATACGAAACAGAGTATTTCCCCCAATTTTTTACTATTCCTGAAAAGGTTTTCATTAGTGCTGTAATTTACTGCAAGCAATTTTTACCGGCACATCTTAAAGGACTAGCTTTATACAGACTTTGAGCCAATTCCTGCACACCTGTTTCTGCAGTACTGGAATGAAAATGACTTCCAAATGAAATCCAGCTCCAGAGTGTGTTACATGAAAAAGGCAGCTCTGAAAGTAAGAGTCCATATGGTGATGGCTTTGTATGACTCAGTGGCATTTTCACACTTTCCCAAGCCATTGATTTAATTATACTTTTAGCTATTCATTGATTTTATTAATGTATTTTTGTCATTTTAAAGCCTTGAAATGAAACATGTCAACAGAAATATTTCGAAAATTTTTAACCGTTCCCATAAACATATTAATCAGCGCTGTCATTTACAACAAATAATATTATACAAACACATTTCGAAGGACTCAAATTACTGTGTAGACTCTCAGCCAGATCCTGCACACCTGATGCTAACACTGAAATGAAAATGTTTTCCAAATGAAATCCAGCCCCATGCCAGTGTGTTACATACAACAGACATGGAACAATGCAGCTCTAAAAGTAAAAGAGCTCACCTGCCAGGTGGACTATCAGTGTTAACAAAACCTTGTCATTTATTCCTCCTTTTAACATCCATGAGCCATTTGTTAGGCTAAGCAACATAGCCAATCAGTTTCCTAATAGCTACACAGACACAGATTAGTGCTCTGACATAGTCAGCGTGATACAACAGGGTGCATCAAAAGGGTGTTTGAGGCCAGGAGGTGGACAAAACTCATCATAGTGAGGGTAATTGCTGCCGTTGCTCAGGCAGAAATTGGTGTGATGGTGGGTGGTGTTTTTAATTCTCCTGCGGCCATCATTGCTTTTGTAAATTTGAAAGATTGCATCAGTCAAAATCACTTTTTTCAATTTTGTCATGTTGCAGCCTGATGCTACAATGCTTAAATTCATTTTTTTTTTTCCCATTAATCTACACTCAGTACCCCATAATGACAAACTTCAAACAGAATTTTAGGTTTTTTTGTAAATTTATTAAAAAGAAAAAACTGAAATTTCACATTTATATAAGTATTCAGACCTTTTGCAAAAACACTTGAAATTTAGCTCAGGTGCCTCCCATTTCTCTCAATTGTTGCTGAGATGTTTCTGCACCTTGGGTGGCTGTGGCTCAGGAGGTAGAGCGAGTTGTCTACTAAATCGGAAGGTCAGTGGTTCGATCCCTGGCTCCCCTAGTCTGCATGCCAAAGTATCCTTGGGCAAGATACTGAACCCCACGTTGCCCCTGATGCATTCATCAGAGTGTGAGTGTGTGTGTGAGTGTGTGTGTGAATGTTAGTAAGCACTTCAGTGTAGATAAAAGTGCTGTATGAATGTACGTGTGACTGGGTGAATGTGGCATGTAGTTAAAGTGCTTTGAGTACACAGAAACTGAGTAGAAAACTTGTGAAACCTTTTGCCAGAGTCCTGTGATTGAGTCTGACCTGCCTGAGTGGCCATGACACCATGAGGTCAAAGGAACAGCCTATAGAGCTCAGAGACAGGGTTGTTGTAATGCACAGATCTGGGGAAGGCTACAAAAAAAAATTTCTGCTCCACTGAAGGTTTCCAAGAGCACAGTGGCTCTTGAAGAACCCGATGGTCACTCTGACTGAGCTCCAGAGATCCTGTGTGGAGATGGGACTAAGTTCCAGAAGGACAACCATCACTGCAGCCCTCCACTGGCTTTATGGCAGAGTGGCTAGACGGAAGCCTCTCCTTTGTGCAAAACACATGAAAGCCCACTTGGAGTTTACAAAAAAGCACCTGAAGGACTCTCAGACTGTGAGGAACAAGATTCTCTGGTCTGATGAAATCAAGATTGAACTGTTTGGCCTCAATTCTAAACATTATGTCTGGATGAAACCAGGCACCACTCATCACCTACCCAATACCATCCCAACACCCCCATCAAGCCATGGGGTAGAAAAACACCCCCACAGCATGATGCTGCCATCACCATGCTGTGGGGGTGTTTTTCAGCAGCAGGGACTGGGAGACTGGTCACCTGGGAAAGCTGAATGGAGCAAAGTACAGAGATATCCTCAATGAAAACCTGTTCCACAGTGCTCGGGACCTCAGGCTGGGCTGAAGGTTCACCTTCCAACATGACAATGACCCTAAGCACACAGTGAAGACAACACAGGAGTGGCTTAGGGACAACTCTGTGAATGTCCTAGAGTGGCCCAGCCAGGGCCCTGACTTGAACCCTATCGAACATCTGTGTAGAGACCTGAAAATGGCTGTCCACTGTCAGTCCCCATCCAACCTGACTGAGCTTGAGAGGATTTGCAAAGAATGGCAGAAAATCCCCCAATTCAGGTGTGCAAAGCTTGTTGCATTATATCCAAAAAGACTCGAGGCTGTAATTGCTGCCAAAGGTGCTTCAACTGAGTACTAAGTAAAGGGTCTGAATACTTATGTAAATGTGATATTTCAGTTTTTTTTCTTTTTCTCTTCTTTCTGAATACTTTCTGAGCCAGCTGCATGCAGGCCGGGTGTGTTTCAGCTATTTTCCACCATCTCTTTGGTTTGAAGGTGATGACTAATGCCATTGGCAAGATAATGCGTGAGCAACACTGTGCATTTTCTACCTGATCTAGAATGGGTTGAAAGGAGTTTGTATTGAGTGAAACATGAAATTGCAATTAGCCCAACGGGAGAAAACTATGGAAACAAAGTAGTCCTTCATGAATCCTTCAGCATGGAATGCACTGTGATCCATTTAATCCACATTAAAGCCATTATCCCATATTGAAAATTACCTATATTTTCCTGTATTAAATAATTACCAACCACTTAGGAAGTGAAAGTGAAGTTCAGTTATTTTCATTTACTTTTTGAGACAGCAACTAAATTCTGCTGAAGGAGCTTTTAGTCGGTGCAAGGTGCATGTAAGGATAAATGCACAAAAATTCCACACTGTGTTCTTGCTTACATACATAAACAATCATTGTGCAGTAAAGCAATGGCTTTGTGTGACTCAATGCCATTTTCACACTTGCTGAGATAAAAATATACCCATGGAAAACATGAAACAACAGGCCACTGGGAGCAGACATTGCTGTTTGGGTTGTGTTTTTCCATTCTATAGTCTCCTTTTGAGTCCTTTTCTAATAATTGTGTCTCATCATAGTCATTTTGAGTTTCTTCCTGTTTCTTTTCATCCTCGACGGGAATGTTTTATGTCTCTCTCATACTGAATCTCTCTCTCTCTCTCTCTCTTTTTTTTTTTTTTTTTTTTTTTTTTTTTTTTTGTTTCTTTGTGGCCACATTTCCGAACTCTTCACACTAACATTTGATTTACAATATTAACAGCATTAACATTTAGGTGAAAAGTGAGGTGATTACAGTGCTGGAAGTGAGCTTCTCAAAACTTTGCACAGCAAGACTCCAGTATTTTTTTTGCAGTTCTGTCTAGCCCTGCATTCAGCCTGACCTTGAGTCACTGTTGTAGTGGCTCCCTCTCTCTCAGAGTAATTATTCTTCATGCAGCCTTTGATATATTTAGCTATTCAAGATTTGTTTGCTTATATTCCCCTCGTGAAATGATTCTTTCTCCATTCTCAACCCAGTAACCCCTGCTCCTTAGGCTGGACAGTCACTCAGCCTCTCATTACTCTTTGCAATAAAAACCCTTTTATTTGCAAACAAGCCTCTCCTCGGTTATGTCTGCTTTCTCGTTCAACAGTTCTGTGTAATGAAATTCTTCCAATAAAAGACCGAAGGTTGTTTCTAAAGCTTGATATTCTTTGAATTATTTTGGGCCCTTGCACCAACAGCCAACATTATTACACTGGCTTATATTACCAAAGTCTCTCTAGAGACGTTAAATGAAATTTAAATTCAAAATGCGCCCTCTATTTTCACTTGCAAACAGAAAAATAATCACAGATTAAGCTTGGAAGGTAAGACGTGCAGCAGCAGAGAGAGGTTCATTAGCAGTGCCATGCAGTTTTCTTATCAGGTCTGTAACCACAGTCAAAGGTAATCTCTCACCAGTGTTGACAGTAAATGGGCTAACTGCCTTGAAATTTCATTATGAAGTGTGGTGTGGGGGTCTCTCATAATGAAGGAATTACCATTTGAATGAGATGTAATCCCATCTTTATTCCACCCCGCTGTTCTTTTTAAGATAATGAATGAAGCTAACTCAATGCATTTAGGGATGTAGACATGGTCAAAAAGACCTGCTGAAGTTCAAACTGATCATCGGAATGGGGAAGAAAAGTGATTTAAGTGACCACATGGTTGTTAGTGCCAGACAGGCTGGTCTGAGTATTTCAGAAACTGCTGATCTGCTGGGATTTTCACACACAACCATCTCTAGGGTTTGAATGGTCTGAAAAAGAGAAAATATCCAGTGAGCGGCAGTTCTCTGGGTGGAAATGCTGTCAGAGGTCAGAGGAGAATGGCCAGACTGCTTCGAGCTGATAGGAAGGCAACAGTAACTCAAACAACCACTCGTTACAACTAAGGTATGCAGAAGAGCACCTCTGAACACACAACATGTCAAAACTTGAAGCAGATGGGCTACAGCAGCACAAGACCACACCGGGTCCCACTCCTGTCAGCTAAAAACGAGAAACTGAAGCTACAACTCAAAACATCTCACCAAAATTGAACAACAGAAGATTGGAAAATCATTGCCTGCTCTGATGAGTCTCAATTTCTGCTGTGGCATTCAGATGGTAGGGTCAGAATTTGGAGTAAACAGCATGAAAGTATTGATACCTCCTACCTTGTATCAGTAGTTCAGGCTCCTGGTGGTGTGTGGGGGATATTTTCTTGGCACATTTTGGGCCCCTTAGTACCAACTGAGCATCGTTTACACACCACAGCCTACCTGAGTATTGTTGTTCATCCCTTTATGACTACAGTGTACCCATATTCTGATGGCTGCTGCCAGCAAGATAACGTGCCATTTTACAAAGCTCAAATCATCTCAAACTAGTTTCTAAAACATGACAGTGAGTTCACTGTACTCAAATGACCTCCATAGCCACCAGATCTCAATCCAATAGAGCACCTTTGAGATGTGGTGGAACAGGAGGTTCACATCATTGATTGATTGATTAATTGATTATATTGGCAATTTAACAATTTATTCATGTTACAAATGGGGGCCTCAGTAGCATGTGGAAGAACCATACACAGCCACAACAGCCTGCCACCTCCTCCTTATGCTGGTCACCAGCTTGAAGTTGCCCTGTGGCACGGGCCCTATCCAGATCAGTCAAACGTGGCATGCTTGGAGCAGACACCAACTGACTGATGTAGCAGGGTCCATGCTCACGGGTGCTGCTAATCAGGTGCCAATCAGGTACCTGATTGTCAGCACCTGGGGTACCAGAAGCTCAAAACAAGAGTCAATAGCAGAAGCTGTTTGGCATTGGCAGAGAAGATTTGGCAAGTTCTTCATGGGCGCAACCCACATACTCAACTCTGCTGATCAACCCACAAATGCATTTTCCTTACAAATGTGACACCATTTAAAGGGAAATAAACAGGCTTTCCAACAGTATGAGATTTATTGCCAAAAAGCATTGTTACAACAAAGAAATAATCGACCAAATACAAATTTCCTTACTTTCTGTGCTAAGTTTA
>VUQI01012548.1:0-19815 GCA_015106735.1 Paratilapia polleni
AGTTTAAGCGTAAGTTCAATAAGGAAGATCTGTAATCACTCATCCGTCGGCTTCTTGGGTGTTCGGCTGCCAGTCTGTTCTATACATCACTTCCTCTTTCCCACGCAGTCAAACTCAGTACTGTCATCATTGCTCTCATCCAATCACATTCTTGCCCGCCTTCAGCGAGCCAATCAGCCTCCAACCCGCGTGCTTTAAATCTCAGTACTGTTCTGTCATTCTGTCTTTCAGACTCTCATTCGTGCAACCCGCCTCCTCCCCATCTCCACCCCACTCTGGTCACTCAGAACCCATCCAAGCCTTCATCTCCATCTTCACCACCACCAGCGTCTAGACTCCGGGGGGTCCTATCTTAAATCCTATCACCGTTGGAATTCCGCCCTGCCTCGATGGGTCATCGGAGTCTAATCGCCAAATATATTTAATTCTGTATCACAATAAATCATGTTCATTTTCCAAGTGATCTCTCCTTATTGAAATATAATAAGCCTATTATATGGAGAGCTGGAACATAGTGTGACACGTTAGAATATGAAGGGAGCTTTAATTTTTCTTTTGTTTTTATTTTACAGTCAAACTAAACACATTCTTACGCAGCTATGTGGTGTTTCATTGTGCACATTACAAGAGTGAAAGTAAATAAACTGCTTAACAAATAACACTGGTGTGTCCAAAGAACTATTCAGTGATGATTCAAGTCAACAACTTTGATAACACTAAAAATCAGCTGTGTTTAATGAAATCACTTATCTAAATGAATAACTGGCTCTTGTGTTTCCTGAGCCCATGAAAGATAAAGTTCTGTGGTTATTCATACCAATCAGTAACTGATCTAACTTGTGAATTTGATGGAAGCAAGAATTTATCATTTGTTTAAGTCCATTCTCAAAAGGATTGAAAATTTAGCTCCCTTGCTCAGTGTGATTGCTCTTGTATGGTATTGAATCTGGATGATCTGGATGTTGGGTTCCATCTTTAGTCTCTGCTGTCCTCATGGACCGGTCTCTCCTGAAAAAGACATTTTTAATGACTTTGATAAAGGATTATACATGGGACTGATCAGCGCCCTCCAGTGGTCAGGGTGAGGAACTCACCAATTCTGCTGCCATCTCTCACCACATCATCAATATTGATTGTTTCATGTTGATCCAAATAATCCTGTTCAGCCACATATCAGTGTAATGCAAAGAAACTTCTCACTGCTGATTTCGGTTTTCAATAGCAGTGTTCTCATGTAGACCTTCAGTGATGAACCTTAGTGCCCAAACACTGCAGTAAATGTGTCATGTCAGTCTATTGTATGTGAACAGTTGTACTTACTGACAGTGACCACTGGAGGGCAGTGATAGTGATCAGTAACGGTCCAGTTCATCCACAGCCAAAGAGTGAGCTTTGAGTTGGAGACATCACCGCTGGTCAGAGGTGCCGCTTTATAACAGATGGGGCAAGCAACTGCTTGGGGCCCCAGGCCAGATGTCCCAGGCCAGAAGAAGATAGAAAAGCATGTAAAAATCTTTCAGTTTGGACATTATGAAAATATCAGAATTGTTTTATTATAAACCAGATTTATTTGTGTGTAGTTTTTCAGTCGTATCCCTTTGTGCTCCCAGAAAGTTGAGGTTTGAGAACAAATGCAGAATTTGTCATAAAATTACTGAGTTTCTCATCTGTAGGGGACAAATTGTATTTCCAAATACAATCTGATATGCCACTGTTCCCCACACAGACAGATGCAGTATTACATGAGATGGAAAACCACAACCAGAATAAACTTTACCGAAATGTTCGTGTTTTTTTTAAACTCCTCTGCTTTTGTTACATAAGTAATAATATATAGTATACAACTGTAATAGAGAGTATACAGCCATAGCAGCATTGTTCAATTGAGTATCAGTATTAATACGCAGCATCTAGATCGAATCTCTCCTGTTGCTGGTAAGCAAAGCATCAAAAACAATCTGAAAGAATCAGTGAAAACTTGGCGCTTACAGCCAATTTCAAATCAAAACTCTGAACAGAACCTGTCTGGACCACGTTCTGGGCCAGCATAAGTTACCGTGGGGTTTTAGCCAGGTAAAAGAGAGCGACTTTAGCGACGCAGAAAATTCTGACTTCCAGCTCGCCAAAGCTTGCTAACCTATTAGCGAGGAGTACGCCCCTCAGGTTAAGTGATTAAAGGGAAAACCGAAGATACCATTTGCCGCTCTGGTTCGCTCAGTCCAGTTCCAGATATTTCAGTTCATTCATAAAGAAACAAAGGAATCCACCACCCACATTTTACCGGTCATATTAAACAGAAAAATGAAAGTCAGAGCACAACACTTTATTCCAACCACACCAATAAGACACAGACCATAGAAAAATACTCACATTTTAGTCATAAAACTGTGAGACAGAATCAGATTTCCAGGTGAATCTCTGATTTCAGCAGATGAATCTGTTTCTGTTTATTAGCTCATCTCACAGATTAAATCATTGATTACAGCAGTTTGGCATCTGGGCTCCGAGCGCATCACTCCCCACAAATATGACACACATGGAAACTGGGAAGTGATGAGTATGAGCTGGGGAGGTGGAGGGGTTCAAACAGCAGACATCTGCTGGCCCCGCCCTTTCAGGTAACAGTCAGCGCATTTGTCTGTCAGGAGGAGGAGACTTCAGGCAGCGGCGGTGGCGGCGGTGGCAGCTCTGCGGGCTCAGTTTTGTCAGACTCTGCAGCGCTGAGTCCCTCCACATCCTGCGTAATGGGTTTGGCGCCAGTTGGGCCGACAGGGCTGCCGTCCAACACGCGGCGGTTCAGCTGGACCACGGTCGTCTTGGAGGGCATGGAGGACTGTGCGTCCTCCGTCAGTGGGTGTTTACAGCGGAACAGGATCAGGAAGCAGCGGTAGAACTGACAAACACAATGAAAACACATGGTTTTTTGGTTTTTTATACAGGCCTAGAAGAAGCCCCACCCCCATCCTCCCTTACACGTTATCTTCATCGAAAGTTTGCTGATGAGTTCAAATAATCCACCGTGAAAGAAAACTCTTTTCAGACTATTTTTACCTCACTGTAAACGGGAGTTTGTGACCTCTCCAGTTCATAATAACTGTTTCATTAACACACAGATGTTGTTTCCAGTCAGTCGGTCTCTTACTAAGCAAAAAATACTTTTCATTAAAGAAAGCAAAGGTTTCTTTGTTTTTCAGTGACATTTAATTTGATTTCTCCTTTCTCCTCACCCCCAACTGGTCGCGGCAGATGGCTGCCCCTCCCTGAGCCTGGTTCTGCCGGAGGTTTCTTCCTGTTAAAAGGGAGTTTTTCCTTCCCACTGTTGCCAAGTGCTTGCTCATAGGGGGTCGTCTGACTGTTGGGGTTTTCTGTCTAATATTGTAGAGTCTTTACCCTAAAATATAAAGCGCCTTGAGGCGACTGTTGTTGTGATTTGGCGCTATATGAATAAAATTGAATTGAATTGAATTTGTTTTTTAAAAAACTTTGTAACACCACCACCAGCCCGACCCACTGATAGAAGGCAGGATGTGTTCAGAGATGCTCTTCTACATACTACTGTTATAACGAGTAGTGCTTTCAGTTTCTGCTGCCTTCCTATCAGCTCGAAGGAGTCTGGCCATTCTCCTCTGACCTCTGACATCAACAAGGCGTTTTCACCCAGAGATCTGAGTGATCTCACCCAGACATCACTGGATATTTTCCCTTTCTATTCTCTGTAAACCACAGAGGTGGTCGTGTGGCAAAATCCCAGCAGATCAGCACTTTCTGAAATACTCAGACCAGCCAGTCGGGCACCAACAACCACGTCACGTTCAAAGTCACTTAAAGCACCTTTCTTCCCCTTTCTGAGGCTCAGTTTGAACTTCGGCAGGTCGTTTCGACCATGTCTACATGCCTAAAAGCATTGAGTTGTCATGTGACTAGCTGATTAGATATTTGCGTTAACAAAGAGTTGAACAGGTGTACCTAATGTAATAAAATTTACATAACATACATTGTTTTATTTCAAATGTCTTACTTTTAAATGTTGAGTTCATTTTTAAAATGTAACTGTATATCTGTGTACATTTAAATATACAGATTTTTTAAATGTTAAATATGTAAAACTAATGTAATAAATTGTCATTTATTTTATTTTTTTCATGTTTAGAATTTTTTTTCTACTTTTTTTCTTCTTTTTTAAAACTTTGTGTACTTCAAAATGTGACATTTCTGTGTAATTGAAATTTTGTTCATAAAATACAGTTTTTTATGTTTTTAAATACAACACATTTTAAAAATTGAAAGTCTTGTGATGTACTTCTTTAATGACATCACATCTGTTACTGTCTGTGTTTAAGCATTGTGGTGACGTAGTTTGTGACCCGTCTTACCTGAGAAGGTTTAATTAACTGTTTTATAAAGATGTTTATAAAGATATTTATTCTCTTTGTATTTATGTGTTTAGTTTTTCTTAAATTTACTTTTTTTATTAAATGCTGTTTCTAATTATACAACATAATACAAGTTGAAAAATATAATAAAATTTGCATGAATAAAAAACATGAAAATATGTATTTTTAAAAACTTTTTGGGGGCTTCTTTTTCATTTGTTACTATTTTTCCATCATCAATGGATCAGCAGTCTTACTTACAGTACTGACAAATAGTACTTTAAACCCTGCTGCTACCTGATAACAGGTGGATCCAGTACTCACCTGTTTGTTCATGAGGATGTAGATGATGGGGTTGATGACAGTGCTGCTCTTTGCAAGGATCGAAGGAATGACACTGGCGACGGGGCTGATAAGTCCCGGCTGGCCGAAGGTGGCCATCATGGCCACAACGCCATATGGCATCCAGCAGATCAAGTAACAAACCACCGTGGTGACAACCATGAACAGAATGTGAAACTCTCGCCGACGAGCTGCTGTCCGCCTGATACGACCCACCTATCAGACAAAAGAAAGGAGGGGCACGGGGGACAAGAAGAACTTACAACGTTTTACTTGAAATATTTTGACTTTATCATCAAAACATATTAAGAGGTTTCCCATTAAAACGTCACGACGGGTAAAAAAATTAAAAAATAAAATAAAAATAAAAAACATAAGTATACAGAAATAAAAATAAAGATGAAAGACAGAAAAACAGATAAAAATTAAAAATACAGAAGCAACAAAAAACGAATGTGTTAGACAAAATTTTAACTAAATGTAAATAAAATAAAGATAGAAAAATGACTTCATTAGAAAACAAATACTGTAATGTTCATGCAGAAAAAATACCTAGTAAAATACCTAAAAATACAAAAATGTGAATTTAATTAAAATGAAAAACAAGAACCATAAATAATTATGTGTAAAAATATGATTCTACTAAAACTCTTTGTCTGACTTTACAATCTTTGTCTTTTTCTCTGAATTTACAGTTATAATTTATATTATTGTAATCTGCATTTCTGCAACTGATCACCGTTTTATAAGTAATATTTTTGTAGTTTTACTCATATTGTAGTATTTTACTTTTTTTCCCTTAATATTAAAATATATCCATGCACCCATTCCCTCCCACTTATCTTATTCAGGGTCACGGCTGAGATTTATATTTATTAAAAATTGAAATAACACCGGTCTTGTGGCCCACCTGTTTGACAGCGTAGAGCAGGCGGCCGTAGCAGTACACCATGACGATGATGGGTAGGCCGAGGCAAAACACAAACAGACAGATGATGTAGGAGTGCGAGTGCGGCGACCTCTCAGTCCACGACACTGAGCAGCTCATCCCCACCCCCTCCAGGCCATAACTGCTCCAGCCCAACAGGGGGGGCACTGTCCATACCACTGAGTACAGCCATGACCCCCCAACTGCCAGCAGGGGTTTCCTGTAGTCCGCCGACCGCTTGTTGTACACCATCAGGGTGCTGTAGCGGTCGTAGGACAGGATGGACAGCGAGATCAGCGACACGATGCCTGAAGACAAAGACAGGAAGTGATCGGGTTTAAAACTCTAGAACAACAATTACACTCCTCAAAACCTGCTTCACAGTGACCTTAGTGAAAACAAAGAATCAGATAAGCATGTGTTATTATGTCACATGATAATCCTGTGAAAAACATATACTGCATGGAAAGCAGGATCTTCAGCAGTAAGCAGACTGGTGACTTGCTGGGGAACTTCACTTTCCATGAGTCTTGACAGGCAGTCCAGTCACCTGCCCCTCAGCCCAGAGGAGGCTTTAATATGTAAATGGTAATGCTGAGAGGTACACCAATGCAAATCATGAGAGTACTGAGGGGTCATCACTAACTTGAGCTTTCCACACTTTAAGTACTGACTCCATTTGAGCTCTCTGCTGTAACTAAATCATGTTTAGTATGATAAATTGTCATTTGAATAGATCTGTCTCATGTAAGCACATCTGCTAAGAAGAATGACCTGATTTGCAGCTAACAACAGTCAATATTGAGAAAAAGAACCTAAACTACAGGTTGTTAAACCCACAGCTGAACTCTGAGCATCACACCGCTGTCATGAAATTTGATTCTTATCAAGTTGTTTATTTTCTTACTTTCTTTGTAGTAAAAATCAGTAATGTGAGAAATAATATTTCACCTTCAGCATCTTCCTGTTCGCGGTCTGGTCCTACCCCAGCTTGGCCTATTATTTCAGAAAGACTTTTACCCGTTTCTTTACCTGAGCTGGTCAAATTGGTTGATTCAATGTATGTCTTTCAGTCTATTGGTCCTTGTGTGCTCACTATGATCAACACTTCTCTGGTCAAGTCCCTGCTTATTTTAAGAATGCTGTCATCCACCCACTCCTAAAAAACCCAAGCTGGACCCTTCTCTTCTCAGCAGCTACAGACCAATCTCAAAATGAACATTTATTGCTAAGATTTTAGAAGAAGTTGTGGCTAAGCAGCTGTTAAGGACAAATACAGCATTCTTGATAATTATCAATCTGGCTTTCGTGGAACTCGTTCCACTGAAACAGCTCTTCTTAGAGTCTCCAGTGACATCTTGATGCGATGTGATGCAGGAGAGTGCTCTGTTTTGTTGATGTTGGACCTGACCTCTGCCTTTGATACCGTTGACCATCACATTTTGCTCGATAGGCTGAGACACTGGGTGGGTTTATCAGGGTCTGCTTTGGAGTGGTTCGTGTCTTATCTGTGTGGACGATCCTTTTCTGTGGCTGCTTCAAAGTACAGGTCCTCTCCCACTTCTCTTGCCTACGGGGTGCCACCAGGTTCTGTTCTGGGGCCATGGGCTTCCTCTTCAGCACATTTTGAGCACTTTAAAGGACATCTCTTATCAGTTACAGATCCTGCATAGGTGCTTAGACTCTATTAAAAGTTGGATGACTGAACTTTCTCCAAACTTACTGAAGTCCTCCTTTGTGCCCCTGACAGATTTGTACCTAAGGTAATGGAAAACTTTAGGTCCCGTTGCCACATTTCCTAAATCTTCTATCAGGAACCTTGGGGTGACTCTGACTCTGCTTTCACTTTGGATGCTCACGTTAAATCTCTTGTTCGCTCTTGCTTTTATCACTTAATATTGCCAAGTTGAGTGTCACACTCTGAACTGCAAATTGTTATTCGTGCATTTATTTCATCTCGTCTGGATTATTGTAATTCTTTGTTCACATGTCTTAAAAAACCTCCTTGGAACGCCTGCAGGTGGCTCAGAACGCTGCTGCGAGGCTTCTGACTAACTCCTCTAAGTTCTCACATGTCACACTGTTGCTAATTCAGCTGCACTGGCTCTCCATTAACTTCAGGGTCCACTTTAGGATTCTGGTTTTGAATTTAGAGCTCTGCGTGGACAAGCACCAGCATACATCAGTGAACTTTGACATCCTTGCATCCCCAGCAGGTTCCTGAGGTCATGTGATCAGGGCCTGCTGGCTGTGCATCATACAAAGCTGAGAACTAAAGGAGACAGAGTTTTTGCAACAGTTGCCCCCAGACTCTGGAAGCCTCCCACTGAGCCTGGGATCTGTGGACTCTGTGGTCTCTTTTAAAACTCGTCTCTTTAAACTTGCTTTTGGGTAACTTTTGGTCTTTATGTTTTTAGCATTTTTGCTATGAAGCACTTTGTGATATTTATCTTGAAAGGTGCTATATGAATGAAATTTTACATATTTACTTTACCTGATGCACGTGATCTGCTGTCTGGAGGAAATGTGACATGATCCTCGTCTCATGGCAAAACATGAAATACTCACAAAAAACTAACCTAGTTGTTCGTCTACATGGAGACGAATTGTCACCTTTTTTTGTGACCTTAACCCTCAGCATGACTTTAAACTAATGTATTTCAACTGGAAGTAATATTTCTGTCTGCAGCTTTAGAGGGGATGTATCACCATGGCAACCAAGGAAACAGAGCTTTGAAAAAGAAAAACAGGAAACTGGAAACTTTTATATAAAACTACAAAATGATGATCTTTTTCTAACTGTACCCAAGTAGTTTTTAATGCCTCAACATTTTAATGATAATTAGTAACATATTTTTTTAAAAATCTGTCATGACTTGAACTGTGGTCTCTGGTTTGAGCAGCTTATTGATTCACTCAATAACCTTGAAATGTGTCTTTTTTTGTCCTTTAAATTTTGAAAATATTCTTTTTTTTTTTTTTTGTACATGGACATGAATCAGTAGATAAAAAGTTCTTATTTCACTAACTGCTGTGACACTGTGTTGACGGTGACATGTCAGAAAAAACGTTGTAATATTATGAGAGATGATGAGAATATTTGGTGAAAAAAGGTGAAATTTAATCTGGTGGAATCATAATGTTTTATTTGTGGCTTTCTATGAGCCCGATGATGGTATTTGATCAAATACAGAAGCTGTTTTCACCCTCTGAGCCTTTCTACACATGTGAGAAACCAGATGCAGTCTGGGTCAAGCCAAGTCCTCAACGAAAAGAAAAATTCAATAAAGATATCCACTGACAGAACCTTTTAGTCTAAGACCAGGCTTAATCCAAGTCCAGGAAACAGCTTTGTGTAGTGCAAACAGCGTGACTGAGCTCAGCTGAGGACAGAGCAGGTAACAGTCCAGGGAGTATTTTCTGTTGTGTGAACATGTCTGGATAGGATTACTTTCTGTTGTGTTACATAAAAACCATCCAGAGCTAAGTTCATGTGTGAAAAGGGTTCCAGTGAACTAAGGGGTCCGTGGTCGAAGGTTCGAGGTTTGTTATCTGCAGCAGCAGCTGCACTTTATCTGCATCTCCACCCTCTTTATGAAACACATGGGTCATGTGACCTCTGAGAACTCAGCATGTGGGACCAAACATCAGGATCAAACCTTCTTACTGCTAAAAAAAGGTCCATCACATGTAAATAAACTGCAGCTGAGTTCAACTCTGTCCCCAAAAGATATCAAGAAAAACACAGCTGCAAGGAAGCAAATGTACTGAATGTTTGTTTGTTTTATGATGAAATCCGAGGAGGCAGCAGGATGAAAACGTAAAGAAGCTCAGTCACTTCTGAAATCTCCGAAAACTGCAGTCTGGAAAGAAATTTTTCAAAATAAAATGCAGAAACATTGTTTTCACTTTTACGGGTTACAAAGTTGAAATGCTTGTTTAAACACAAAGAAAGAAAGACGTGGCGCTGAAATGAAACTACCGACTGATCAAAGTTGGCTCTGATCACGTGACACCGGGAAGTTCAAACAGCCTCCCGGGCTCCCGGAGCTCGGGGGTTCGGAGACTCACCGAAGCACGAGTTGACGAAGCCGTACCACATGCAGGCGCGGCGGCCGTACAGCCAGCGCCTGTGCAGGCTGGACGCGAAGCTGAGCGTGGTGCCGCACGCGCACACCAGCATGTCGCTGACGCTGATGTTGAGCAGCAGCATGTTGACGGGGGTCCGCAGGCTCTTGAAGCGGCAGAACAGAACCAGCACCACCAGGTTGTTGAGGAAGCCGAACACCATGATGGAGCCGAGGAACACCGACACCACGATGTGACCTCCGCGCGACAGCCGCTCCAGCGGCGCATCGCTCCACTCCTCCTCCTGCTCCCCCGGAGCGGAGGGAAGCTCGCTAAGGTTGGAGGTCAGGTTGAAGCCGCTCAGCTCCGAAAACATGTCGGGCTGCTCCTACTGCTCTCCACAAAGTGGACTCAAGTCAGCTCAGCAGCTTCACACGGTGACGCCGCGCTGCGCCCTGCGCCATCCTCCTGCTGAGACACCCGCACCAGGTCAGGCTGTCAGATAATCCGGTCCGAGTCCGAGGACCCGCTGAAGAAGACCAAAGAAACTCCTCAGACCTCCGATCAGAGCGAAACACGCGGACGCACTGCGCTTTAAATACAGAGAGGAGAGAGAGGAGTGACGACACTCTGTGGTTTACTGTCTGTTTTTATGACAGGAAGCAGACCTGTCGGATACCCGCTGAATATCCTAATAAACATAATTTTACTTTTATGATTCCAGCTTCTGGAGATCTAGAAACACATTTAACATTCTATACATTTTATTGGAAAATTTAAGATATGAATGACTTTACTGCAGTTTTCACTTTGCAGAGCCACCCAGAGGGCGGGATTGGGCAGTTTGGCATGCTTGACACCCTTACCTTGGAGCCAACACTAAGCACACAGGAGGTGCTGAGAGTAAGAAGCTAATGAATTTAAGACAAAGCACAGCGGCAGCAGACACCACCATGGCCAATCTACATACAGCACATGCTAAAAACATGTTAACCTGGAGGTTCACACACACATACACACACGTGTGTGTGTGTCAGAGGTTGTTAATGAGACTCAAACATATCGTTTGCCTACACCTGTGAAGTTTCTCTGAGTTTATGAAACAGCAGCAGGATCCCTTTCACATTATTAAAGGCTTATTTGTCGGCCAAAATATTAACTTGCTTGTGGTTACTGACACATTATTTAGTAACTAATTTAAACATCTGTAACAGCTGCTTAAGTTACTGATAAAGATCATAAGATGATTAAAATATTAGTGGGTGGCTGTGCTGTTGTGTGTGTCTATGTGGGAACAATTACAGAGAAATGGTTCCACTAAAAAGTTCTGCCAGAACAAACAGGAGTTACTGGATGTAACTTCAGTTCTATGAGTGTGTGAATGTAGCCCTGTATCAGGCTTCACTATTGCCTGTGTGAAGATGTGGGCGTAGCTACCCTTTGGCTCCGCCCCTGGCAGTAACTTCATTAGCTATTCACAACCCAGTGAATCCCCACACAGAGTAAAGCCTAACATGCACCCTTCTCCACCTCAGACAGGTGAGCCGCCACACAGGTAAAAGTCCTGAACTCCATCACAGCTCTCAGGACATTTTTATGTTACGGTTATTATCATTAAAACCTGCAGAAAAGCTGGAACACCTCAGACTGTTTTCAACATTTTAGAGACCAAAATAAATTTTAAAAAAGTCACCTGTGTTCCTCTCGTGTCTGCAGGTAACATTCAGTCACCTGGGGAAACAGAGGAAGGAAGGAGCAGAGAAGAGGAAACTCAAAGAGCTCAGTTAGTGGCAGGTGGTAACAGCTCAGAAACAACAGTTTACTGATGTCGTGCATGAATATAAAAAGAATAATTAGTTTAACCGATGATGTGCCAACTAGTGTCGGCAGCAACGTTTAATCGTGATTAATGTGACTGTGAAGTTAGTAAGTAACCGTTGTGACATTAGCATTCACTCTGATGTTAATCTGAACTCATGTGTTACAGAGTCTCACATGCTGTCACACACAGTGTGTCTGAAAACCGATGCTGAGTGAGCACATCCCCACAGAGAGTCAGTGTGTGTGGTGCTCTGAAATGTGGATATATCAGTACCTAAGATGTAGTCTCTGCAGGTTACAGGTTTGGCATCGAATGAATATTACTGCGTTTTATCAGAATCCCATTTTCCCAACTTCTTTAAGCTTGAATGGATGCTAAAGTTTGTTCTTGGTCTTATCTGACAGTTTTTATACACTTGTAGAGTCCCTTTTTTTCCAGAAAAATAACAGTTCAAACTGTAAACTAATATCTCGTCTCTCTCAGCAGGGTGCATCTATCAGTCAACACATCTTATTGTCAGACACACTTGTCTTATAAGGTGTTCATTTTTATAAATCAGATTAAAAAATGTAGAACAATAGCTAAACATGATGTGCATTAAACACTTTTTTAACTCTCACACTCTGATGGATGCATCAGGGGCAGGTTGAGGTTCCCTTTCAGGTTCCTCCTGTATCACAGCCACCCCTTAAATATCTCATGACATTCCTCTGGCTTCCTCCACCACCATCCAGGATGAAGAGGAAAGTGTTTCAGAGTGAAATCAGGACCCTCAGAACTTACCTGCCCTCTGAAGAAGAAGAGCTGATGAAGAAGAAGCATCTTTATCCTGAAATAGACAAAGTGGCTTTTGGTTCAGTTCAGAGCTGCCTGTCTGCTGTCAGTTTAAAAACAGCCTGAAATAAGAAGCTGTCCTCTCTGTGTGACGCGTCAGTAAGTGGACAGGTGTTTGACTCACCTGAGAACTGACCAACAGTCCAGGTAAACTCACTGAGAGGAGGAGGGGAAGGAGGACAGGAGTGGCAGGAAGACATACAAACACGAACATACCTGTGCAGCTCCGTCTCCAAACTCTCTGAGGTGTTCCTGCTCTGTTTGATCAGGTGGGAGGGGGCGGAGCCTGATCTCAGGTTCTGTATCCAAGAAATAAAACTGGACTCTTTTATGTTTTTAAAGAAGCCATGTTTTAATTTTTTAAAAACTGATAAATATGTAGCCTCTAAGCAAAAGCTGCTGAGGCTTTTATTTTGAAATAAAGCCATATGTAAAAGCTGCTCAGGCTTTTATTTTGACAGTTTTTATCCTTCAGATATTCAGATTTCAGTCATTTATGACAGCAAAGGTTTAAATGTTCCTAAAAAAGCACCAAATGTAAAGTTAATTTGTGAATTATTTTGTAGTTTTAGTTTTAGTGAAGAAGAGCTGGAATAATTTCAAATTACTTTTGAAAAATAAAATTATACAGGACTATTTCAAAAATAAAAGTAACATAAGGGTACAAACTATAATACTGTGTAAAAACAGAATTTTAACTGTTTAAAAAAAACATTTTTTTACAAAATGTGTAAAATGTTTTTAAAAAAATAACTTAATTTTACAAAACAGCTTCACGTGTTTGAGATAAGCTTGTAATCTTCTCATAACCTCCTATTTTAAATGTGTTGTTGTAGGAAACAGTTTGATAATAATAATCATTTTAAAACACAAAAGGCAGAATATTAAATTCAAACAGAACACCGGATAAAAAGTAAAGACATAAAACAAAAATGCAAAACATAAATTGATAACATAAAGTAATAAATGCTAATAAAATAATAAAAGCAACTACACGAACCATTAAGAAATGATCTTTTTTTAAAGAGAGATAGATGAACAACTGAGTAAAAATGAGTGTATAAAAATGTGTTTTAAAGAACGTCTCTGATTCTGTGAACTTTATCTCCTCGGGCAGGTCCTTCCACAGCTGAGGGCTCCCGATGGGAAAAGTCACCTTTAGATTTAAGTCTCGTCTTTAAAAGCACCCACCTGAGGATCACAGGCTGCAAGTCCAGATCCACTGCAGAGCTGCAGAGCAATGACTTAAGTGTCCAACTGACTGTCTGTTCCCTGAAGTACCCATCCCGTTTCTGAGAATTCTGTGAAGGAGAAGACAACATGGCCGACCTCCCCAAGCAGCGCCATCTGGAGAGCACAGCTGTCAGCACCTCCAGCATCAGACCCTCAGACCTGATGACGGCTGGAAGAGAGATCAGCTCAGACAGATAGAAACAGGCAGGCTGCTGAGGAGCCGCTGAGCAAGGCATCAAACTCTCAGCTGCTTCACACCAACTGAGTCTCACATAGAGGACAAGAGAGCAGAAAAGATGATGGTTACTGTAGATTTCATGACATTAATGTCTCCTAAATCATGGTTTAAACAAGGGGTGAGGAGGGTGAGGAGGGTGAGGAGGGGAAGAGTCCATCAAACGCTGTCATTTATTTTCACACCAACTTGACCAGTCGGATTATTTTTACTTTGTGCCTGCAGAGCAGCTCAGCAGTAGCAGACACAAAAAGAAACTCTCACACTTGCCTTCATTCCCATCTGAAATTGAGCTGCTGCTTCATGATTGGCTGATGAAGCTGTGGAATGGCGACACGACAAGTGTCAGGTGAGCAGCACGGTGAGGAGGATGTCGCTGTCTGAAGGTGAACCAAAAAGAAATATCAGATCATCAAAGAAAAGGAACAACTCAAATTTTAAAAAGAGAAAAAAAAGGAACTTTAACATATGAGGGCCTTTTACTGTACCTTGGGGTACACCAGTTGAACTTTCTGAAATGGATGATTCTTGTTTAATTCTTTCACAGTGTTGTCTTTGATGTTACCCATGTGTTTTTCTGATTTAGATAACAGTACTCTGTGACTGATTGCAAATGTATTTAATTAGAGCTCCTACCACCCCTCATTTATCTAGCATACATTTCAATTTCACGGGTCAAAGAACAGCTGTGAGTGCAGAGTTTTTTTTAGCTATTTCAGCCTTTCCAAAAAAAACATGAACCTCACTGACCAGAGGTTGTGTTTGGTTTTCAAACCTCATCCTCCTACAGACCGACCAACTGTAAAGAAGCCAGTATAAAAAGTCAACCAGTTGACTGGAGCTGTTTAACACTGAGTGGGTGTTTGATTTAAACTCCAGAGAAGCTGCAGTTTTTTGTGCTCGTGGTTATTATTGAAGTGTTTCTCCATCTCTGAATGCTGATATTAGGGATGAAGCAGCTGGGTGAACGTTAAGGTTTACTGATCAAGATGAAGAATATGAAACTGTGGAACCACAAATGTACCTCAGAACAGTTGAACCCAATGCAGAAATCAAACCAAAGAACATCGGACCCGATTTGAAATGGATCGGTGGACAGAACATTTTAAAGGGGTCACAGTGATAGTTGAACGCAATCAGAAAATGGTAGGACCCAATCCAAAATGGACCCAAGACTAAAGGTTCCTGTCAGAAATGAAAGGTGAACCCACAGCTGTTTTGACCCAGTCTGGAACTGTGGAACCTGAAACTGACCTCAGGACAGTTCAACCCAAAGATGGACTTGGTGTAAGAACTTCCAAAAGGGACTCAAGGTTCATTGGACCCCAGTGGACCCAAAGGCACACAAGCCTTTTTGTTTGTTTTTTGTTTGCTTTTTTTTTAAGTTAATAGAAATTGATTCAAAATGCACCTGAGGGTTGTGAGGCCCAGTCTGAAGTGCACTCCAAGAAAACTGAACCCAGTCAAATACTTGTGAGACTGGGTTCCCAAATCGACAAGAGGACACTCAAACCCACCCAAAGAGAGTCTGAAATGGACCTAATCTCCAATATGTGTCCATAAATGGTATCTGCTTGTTTTAGTGTACAGGTTGTGGAGAAAAGTTCTTCAAACGGATTTCTTCAGAGACGTGGGAGCATTTCTTCTTCCTGCACACTAATAATAACAGAGTGTTGGATTTCAGCAGCTTATTGAATCTCTCAGTGATATCACACTGACAGAAAAACATCCTGAAGATCAGATTTCCGCTGATATCGCCTCCTGAAAGTTAAACCACAGGGTCACGTGACCCACAGTGGTATCTCCTTTAGGAAGCTGTCAGCTGAATTCTTCATTTTTCATCTTTTCCCCCAAAGACAAACTGACAGCAGAAGGTCTGCAGCTGTGATCTGATCCAGATGTTGGAGAGGACACACATGTTTGTGCCTTGGATGGTTCAGACATCCGGAGCCACGAGATCGCTGCAGGGCGACTGTGAGAAGAGTCACAGAGAGCAGTCGTACAGAAGTTTCTAATCTCAACCTCATGAGATGTTCAGATAATAAAGTAGGTGTCTAACATAGCAGAATTATTTTCCAGGCTCAAGGCTGTTTTCTTAAAATCTTCCCAGGATTGAGTCAGTAACAGTTCCACAACTGTGAGGCTTAAATAAACACTCAGGAGTACAGTACTGTAAATCAGAGCGTGAATATAGATTCTCAGCTGCATGACCCTCCGAAATGATGCACAATGATACAACATCCACTTTAACCTCATTAATACCATGAGCCACAATAAGAAACCTGAAATAAACAGAATAATGAACAGAGTCTGGTACCGAAAACAAAAGGTTCTCATGCTTCATCAGTTTAAGAAAAGGACGACTCCAATAATCCAAAGAAACTGAGGCCACGTCCACACTGATTTGTTCTCTTTTGAAAGCAGATAATCACTTTTACATTTATGCCCAGCCTCCTCACTGCTGACCTTGTTTTAGTCTCTCAGATTGTGTTTTAGTCATGAAATGATGACACCCACAGTACAAAGTGCAAAGCAGATTGCAAATGACTGGATTGTTGTTACTTTTGGTTTAAAATGCATTTTAGTGCTCCTCTGAGGTCTAATATACTGTTGGATGTGCTTAAAGACGTGAACGTGAAATCTGCAGCTATCACATGACTGTAATGCAGTAATAACAACTGTAACACTACAGGAGTGTGTTTTTATACACTATGCATAAAAGATGGATGTAGCCGGTATGTTGCCACCCGTTGGTTAGTGTAGCCTCATTCTGAGTCTTCAGCATTTTGGCTGCTGCCATGCTTGTACTTTGGAGCCATATTTGGACGAGAGGGTGGAGTGTTAAGTTATCAGTTAATGCTAATAGACTGTATGCATCACACAAACACAGTTACTACTGTAGGAGGAGGAGAGTCTTGTAAAAATGGAAAAGTGCCCATAAAAGAACAAATATGGCCATATATGACATTAGAGGAACTGCGGGTTTTGGTGTTCCATGAAGACTGGTGGTTGTTGTTTTTCTTAACATGTGAAATGTGCTGTTGCACTGTTTTCTCTAAGACCAATTCAAGCATTTATTGATTAATTATAAGATGGGGGTATTGATAAATTCGTAGATGTGTTTTCTGTCATCTCCTCTCGATGTTCTGCAGGTTAAGAAAATCAAGTTCCCATCAGAGTTATGAGGGTTTCCCATTAGGTTCAGATGAAGTACAGCTGCTGCAGCAGATGTTCAGCCATCTGTTCGTGAACATGACACACGCAAGTTCTTACAGGAACTTTAAAACCTGATAGAACCGAAAATAAATTCTCCTTTTCATTCATCTACTTATTTTAGCAGTTATCAATGTGAATGAATGAATGAATAATACTGGTGGCTGATGTTGGCGTGTTCTCAGAGGAACGCCACCGGTTCTTCCAGCAGAACAAGTCAGTGTCCTGGAAGAATGGACGTTCCATTGTGGCCTTTCAAAATGAAATATGTACATAATAAATCTAACATTAAACCTCGGGGTCTAAGAGGAGGATGAACTTTTAGGACTTCAGCCATGAAGATGTGTGATTTGACCGAAAGCTGCAGTGTCCATTTATCTAATTAAAAATAGACAGAAAAACACATCTGATTCAAACTTAAACGAATAAACATCGTCGTTGTTACTCGGTTAGTGCAGCAGAGTCTGAATTCAAACAGACAAATGAATGTTTCTGCTTTTCACAGTACGAGCTGCAGTAACCGTGGGTGTGAAGGTCAGGAGGACAGCAGCTTCCCCCGGGCTTCATCATAATCATCATCATCAGCTGTGGCTGAGGCAGTGCTCATCACCGTCACTCCCAAACAGGAAGTGTGAAAACGTCTACAGCGGCACGATGTTCCTGCAGGCTGCAGACGCGTCGACTTTCACTCGACTTTGTTTCTTCAGTTTGTAAAAATAGAAAGAGACTGAAAGCTCACCGCTGTCCTGCTGCAGAAGAAACACAACTCAGACACACAGCTCAGTCCAAATGTTTTCATTTATTTTATTATTAGCTTTTATTCAGTTATTTATTTGCTCATTTATTGATTTATTTATGACATTTGTATGAAGTAGCATTTCAGAAATTATGTGAATATTTCTCAAATATTTATAAATATATATACAGTATATATATATAGAGAGAGAGAGTCATCAGTGATTTACTGAGATTTCTTATACATTTTATTATTATTATTATTACACATAAAATACATACTTTATTATTTAGACATTTTACATTTGTCAGCATTTTATAAGCATTCTCAGATTCTTTGAATAATTTTAAATTATTTTAATTTTAAAGAATAATTTTAAATATGCATGTATTTTATTAGGATTTTTGTGACAATTTTCAAGTATTTTTTAGTTTTTTTTATTTAATATATTTTTGACAATTTATTTATTTTCACATCTTTTTAAAAAAGAAATATTTTTTAAAAATATTATTATTATTATATTTAAAATAATATATTTTAATATTGATATTTAGTAAACATTTTTTAAATTCTTTAGACATTTTTAAGTACATTTAACACAATCCTTTAACCATTTTTTAAAATTTAATATTTGTAAAACACTATTGTTTCAAACTTTTTTTAAATTCTTTTTATTATATATTTTATTGTTTTAATATATTTTATATTTATTCTATAACATTTACCACTTTTAATAATAACATTTTCTTGCCATTTCCTTTAGTTTAGACAGTTTGTTTTTTATTTATATTTCATACATTTTCTCAAATTTTTCAGGCATTTCTCATTTTTGAAATTTGATTTGTATTATTCAGACATTATTTATATTCATGTTTTCATTTGGTGTTCTTGGAGCTCATTTTCAGGTTTTCGTCTGTCATTAATTTTTATGAATATTGATTTGTGCAGTAGGTGCTTTTACACACCTCATATTTCTCCTCTGATCTTCATCATAAAATATTAAAAAAGACTCAGTGAGTTGTTAAAACACTGGACTTTCTGAAAGGAGGAGAGGAGGTGTATGGAGGTCAGCTGGGGTTTTATTAATAATCAGCTGGACATCAGCTGTTTGTCAGCAGGACGTTTTTATTTGTCGCTGGTGTGAAAAGTTTCCCTGCAGACAATCACGTCTCCTTCATCTTACCCTCTACCTCTGCTCCCCTTCCTCCACATTTTATCCTTATTTCTTGCACACTGGACTATGATTGGACTTCTTTGTTTTCGGTTAAATAATAATCTGTGATTTCTGATCTATTTATCCAAAATAATACATTTAAAAAAAATAAATAAAAGTCTTACCGTCTTATCACATAGTGCAGTAACAAAAGACTCCAAGTGTTGTATAAAAAGTAAAAATTAAGATTTTTTTTTTTTACATTCATTGTCATAATTTGAGTAAAACAAATACTTGAGATAAAATAAAATAAAACAAATTAAAATGACAAAATCTATCAGATTAAAAAAATTACACATAGAATTTCAAAAAAGTCTAAATTACTCAATAACCCTATAAACACACAATATTATACATTATTAAAAGTCAGAATATTTAGAAGTCCAGACTGTATATAAGAGTCATTTTCTTTTTAAAGGAACAAGAACATGAAAATCACTTTTTAGATAAAAAGTTAAACTTAAAAAAAAATTTGAGATAGATTTCCAAATTTAATATTTACATAAACAGTGAAGCAAAAAGTTAAAGAAGAAGTTGCTCTCTTCTGTTTCACCCCCAACCGGTCGCGGCAGATGGCTGCCCCTCCCTGAGCCTGGTTCTGCCGGAGGTTTCTTCCTGTTAAAAGGGAGTTTTTCCTTCCCGCTGTTGCCAAGTGCTTGCTCATAGGGGGTCGTCTGACTGTTGGGGTTTTCTGTCTAATATTGTAGGGTCTTTACCCTAAAATATAAAGTGCCTTGAGGTGACTGTTGTTGTGATTTGGTGCTATATAAATAAAATTGAATTGAATTGAAATTAAAGTGTGAGATAAAGTCATTTAA
>VUQI01012549.1:3792-15721 GCA_015106735.1 Paratilapia polleni
TTCACACAGTTTTAATCCCCCCCCCCCCCCAAAAAGGCTCATTTTGAGCCAGGAAAAAACACCAAAGTGACAACATTTCAGGAAATATTTGGCAGCAGTGTCCTTTAAGTTTAATCTGAAACCGCTAAATGATAAACTGCAAGCCCCTTTGATTTCCTCAGTTAACTGAAACAAATTAAACTTGTTGCTAATACACAAAATTAGACCAAAAGTGAATGTGGGCATTACATGGTTTTTAGCCTCATGAAGGAATTAAGCCCACAGAGAATTAACAGCATATTAACAGTCAGTTTGATATCTCAGCAGTTATTTTCTCTCTTCTCTCAGTGTTTTACATCAAGGACCAGCTGGAGCCGAACTCTGCTGTGAACGTCTTTTCTGTGGTTTTCTAAGCCTTCTTATATGAACAACGAGCTGTTAATGAATTCTGACGTCCTTGAAGGATAGTCCTCTTCATCTTTGATTCATGCTTCCCGGCGTCTTTTGAAGCGAACATTTATCGGTACACATATGTGCGTTTATTCATACGGTGCACGAGCTTGTGCGTTTGGGTTCCTGCACATCTACATGTGTGTTCAATGCACAGAAGTTGAGTCTGTACAGTCCAAAGTCCTTTCTAGTTTGTTTGAAGGATGTTCAAATGGTGTTCAAAGAGCAGGAGGCCTCGAGAGAGCCTGGGCCCCACAATGTGAGAGTGGCTGCCCCGTATTGACTCAGTACTGTTTGAGAGTATATGTGTGTGTTCCTTTCACATGTATGTGCCTGCCCTTTTCCCCGATTTGTTCAAAGTACCTTCCATTTATCATGTCAGTGAACATTATGTCCGCCGGGTTTCACAGCACACACACAGCCCTGATATTATTAACACCCACACACAGATCCTGCCATTCAGTGCACAGAGTGTGTGTGACTGTGTGTGGATAGTGTTTTGTTATGAGTTTTTCCACCTTTTTTGTTTGCACTGGGTTTTGCCTGCATGCTCCTGTTAATTTTTCACCCCTGCAAAGTTCTCAAGTGTTGAAGCAAACAGAGGTACATGCCATTCTATTGAGCAAGACTTCATATTTCAAATCAGCTACTTTTCAGAAAGAGGAAGGAAATAAAAATATCTCTCTATTGTTGTGAGGCTATAATCTTTCTTTGCACAAAATATTTACTCAAGTTTGAAATATATTTTGGGTTATTAAATGTCCAAAAATGACCAGGAGAAAGCATACATCTGTTAAGTCGGGTAACATGGATTCTTTGCCTGGTCACGCCAATTTTGAGCCAGAAGAAACCCTGTTAATACGCATTAGGCTTGCAACATATGAGAAACATCTGAGATGTGTGATGAAGTTTGATATTGCAGTCAGGGATGTGCACGACTAGTCACCTAGACATTTAAATGTTGCTTCCCTTGCTAGCTGGCAACCCATACACTATTCGCTTAATTATTCATATTTTGTTAGTATACAGCGCCTGTTAACTGTTTCAGGTGCTCTCTCTGTGATGTGAAGTTGCAAACAAGGAAAGCAGAAAGTAAAACAGTACAGCCACGTGAAAATGAGCAGTTGTATGTCAGCTGTGTCAGAGTAAACTGATGTATAATGTAGTAATTTTTAGAACCTTTTTAAGGATTTTTTTCCTTTTGTCCTGCTATATGAAACCTTAGAAATAAAAGGGGAGTGTATTTTGTTTTTCACATCACTGTATCGCAGATTACCTCCAATTTGCTGTGCACATGTCAATAGTTTTTGTTGTTGCTTGCATGTTTTCTGCCTGCTTTGTGTGTTTGAGCCTTTGTTCCTGCTGTATATCTGCCTCTAGTACTCTGTGTGTGTGTGTGTGTGTGTGTGTGTGTGCGTGTGTGTCTGCGTTACATCTGACGGCGTGGGTGTGCGTAGCAGTCGGCTGTCAGAAGAGGCCCTCCACACATTGAGTCACCGAGGGGCTGGATGAGTTCCTGGTTCACTCACTGTTGTTCTCTATTGTACCAGACTCCACTAATACTCACACAGGAGCAACTTCATTGTTATGACTAATAATACATCCATGATTGTTTTTCTATCACTTCTAACGTGACTCGGAGGAATATTTCACTCTGCTATTGCGTCACTGCACAGTTAATATAAATTTATTACTGCAGCTTCACCTGCACATGTTTGGCTGATGTATCATGTGGGTGTTATGTGTTTGTCCACAAATAAACTGTTGATGAATGGATGTATACAGGAAAAAATGGATCGACTGCTGCATAAGAGGCAGTTACACAAACTGAAATACTCATATTGTTTTACATTCAGCCTCTTTTGCTGCTGGAGAGCAGCTCAGTACAATTTATTAACACTAACAGACTTATTTTTAGCTCTGTATTCACATAAATCCATATTTTTCTGTTCATATGCAACCACTGAGCTCATCTGTGTGTGATGCTGCTGAAAATAATGAATAACTTCTTTCATCTCTCGCAACGAAGTGGCCAGTCACAGCTGAATGAGAGACACTGATGTAGAAGTTTTTTTTTTTTTAATATGAATGTAGTTCCGTCCCGAGGCTATCGGTGAGTCACAGGGAGCCATTTTATCGTCTTTCAGAGCTCACTATTCACTCCTCTGCATCGCTGTGTGTATTGACGATGACTAATGCAGTTTTACTAATGGAGCCGCCTGGGTAAGACGGAGTCTGAACGGCTGTCTCACTTCCTTAAGTAATCCCGGTGAGAGCTGGAATTTCACTGAACAGCTTGTTTAATTGTGCGCTGTACACTGAGTAATGTAAAGATACAAAACAAGGAGTGCTCTGAACAGCCGTGCACTGGCCTTATTGCTTGTTGCTTTAATTTATTGTTGCCAAAAACACCAATCCATTAACATTAAGCATAAAAATCCACATTAAACATGAAACTCTTGGTAAGTTGAAAGCTTATTCCTGACCCTGAGGTTGACTCCAGCTGTTATGTTTTATGTTCCTGTAGTTTTTGCAATAAACAACCTGTTTTAAGAACTGAAAATCTTCTGACTTTCAACATTTTTCTGCCTATTTTACACCACTATGCCGAACTGCCAGAAGAAAGTTGAGTTTTGATTTGGTTGTAGATGTCCACATATGGGCTAGCAGACTTAATATTTCCAGGTTTACGGGAAATTTTGGTGATTTGTTAATCATGCTGGCTGCAGGGTGAATTGCCACTGGGATGTTATCGCTCTGTGGCAGTTCAGTAGTGTACTTATCCATGGTTTTGCATTTTTAAATGTTAGACTAAAACAAAAGCATCCACTATCAAAGTTTTACTGTATGCTTATCAAGAAGTTTTAATGTTCGGGGAGATAACATCCTTTTTGTCCTTCTCTCTTCAGATACTACTACAACAAGAGGATCCTACACAAGACCAAAGGGAAGAGGTTCACCTACAAGTTCAACTTCAACAAACTAGTGCTGGTCAATTACCCCTTCATCGATATGGGCTCTGGTATGTACACATTTTCATCAGGCTGGGAGATCAATCTGATTTTTAATTTCAATTACAGGGTTTTTCCTGGCTCAAAGTGAGCCTTTGGGAGTGACTACACTCATAAGAACAATTGGTCCATGTAGGCCTTTTGCCTTACTTAAAATAAGTCTATTTTGGTGTTTTGTTTTGTTTTGCTTCTTTTTTGGTAATTTTATTTTGGTGAAAGGCCAAAACCCCTTTTGTGGTCACCAATAAATTTTTACATACAGGGTAAACCCTGAATTATGATTTTTGATTTCTGACGATTATGAAAACAAGATAATTGGGCATCTTTTTTGCCCCCATCTGCCACTGTAGTTCTCCCAAGGGGGAGGCTGTGGGCCCGCCAAGATGGGAGGCATCACTTAATGAGGCAAACTTCAGTCAGAAACTCCCAGTAGTCCGGACCGAAATCCCTAGCTGGTCGGTAAAGGGTGTGGACATCAGGTCTTATGTGAATGACTGGACCCCCCTCTTTGCACCACTGACTCACGGATGCTCAGCTCCTCTTGATGCTTGGTCCGGTCACGCAGCGCTCTAGGTCTTATCACAGTTCGCCACCTGTTGGCAGGTCATTAATTGTTACAATTAACAAAAGAAATAACAAAAGAAAACTAAAAGTTCCTTGAAAAGCAGAAAAGGTTGTCCACTGCATATTAGTTTGTATGAAAGCTCACATTCTAGTATCACTTCCTGTGGGCAGTTTATTCCCACCTGTAGCCTCATACAGTCCCACCCCCTGCACAGCATAACGGTGAAATCATTTTATGAGCTGCCCTTTATCTGATTACTTAGCTTAGGTCCTTCAGCTTGCCTGAAAGCCATTCCCTCGTCGTGCATTGCTTTGTAGATGACAGTTGGTCGTTAGTGGACGTCTCAGGCTCCGGTTGCATAGATGACCCTCTAATGTATTAACCCCCCCCATATGTCAAGCCTTGATTATACTCTGTTGCGGACATGAACACAGACGGCTGGAGACACCACGGCCAAGTAGTCCCTTTCATTCGTAGTCGCTCCAGTCACCCGCCTCAAAGTTGAGAAAAGTTTTGGGATCCGCGCATTTCCCGATGCAAGGTTATTTTGCCCATTGTTGCTTGAAGTTGCTGAATGTCATAGACTGTCTATGGTCCCTGGTCACCACATCACTGCTAGTCGCTTCCTGTGTGGATCCAATGCAAGTCTAACTGGAGAAGAACTTGTTTTAATCTTTGTGGAAATTATGCATCGATTTATAAACCAGGCCCTCAGGGGCTGATATTACTGAACACAGAAATCGTTACCATTTTTAGCAACATATTTTTTTGGAAAGACGTGACTCGAATTTAACAAACCATGTTCAACAAAAGCCAAAACCCCTTCTAAACACAACTGGCGTAGATTTTTCTCTTCTTTCTCAGTTAAGATATCAGTAATGTGTTTGCCATGAACAGAAGTTTATATTCTACTATGAATCAAAATCTCTTCTTTTTTTTTTCTTTTTTCTTTTTTTTTTTGTTACCCTGACTTTGGTTTGAAATCGGAGAAAGAATGCTTTTAGAGCCGACAAAGCCTAAAAGAGTGTATATAACGGAGACATTCAAATATTATTGTCTGAGAGAGTTTCCAGTCCGTGTGGTGGGGGCCTCACTAATTTACTCGCCACAGACAAATATTGTAGGTAAAGACTTGAACGTACTAATCCAGCCTGCCTTGGTTACAGATGACGTTCACTCAATTTATTTATTTTTTTCTTAAACCTGAGCTAGATGCCATCCTAGTTAAAGACACAGAGTCTAAATTTGTGTGTGCGCGTCTGAGACACGAGTGTGCCACGTCCCAGCTTCTCCCTGGTCTCGAAGCCGACTGTCGTTCTGGTCCCGGCCACCCAGTGTAAACACAGCCCATATGGAGCGTTGGATCCTGGGTGACATAAGCGCAGCACGAAACTTTAATTATAGCCTTGTGTGGCCCACACACTGACATGTTGTGATATGATGGGTTTCATGTGATGGTTGCACTCACATATGCCCACGTCAATCTGGATTGATGGGTGAGCACAGACGCTGCGAACATACATGCTGGATAAACACACACATGCAGTTTTTCTCTCCACTCGTCATCTCTGACACACATGGCAGATGTGTGCTTAAAAACCTCACTCAGCAGCTCTGGAAAAAAAACAGAAGAGCCCAACCCATGTTTGTAATGGCAGTAAGAGCAACTTTTCCAATATTTAATTCTGGCACGTGCTCGGATGCCAAGAATTTATTGCAGTGCCACAGTCTCCCTGGCAGGAGCGAGAGAGAGGAGGGGAGTGAAGGAGAAGGGAACTTGTGGCTTAGTGTAACCCACTGTTTTCTTTGTGTGTGCCTGTGACCCTCTGGTTAAAATAAAACCTCCTGTCATTAGTGACTTTTCCCATTCTCTTCAGGTTTAGAGAGAATTTAGAAATGTAGAAAATCAAAAATAAGTCCTTCGGTGTTTCTACCAATGTATTACAAGCTAGTGCTGTCCATTCGAATATGCACTCCCTAGTTCATTCCCTAGTGTGTCCTAAAACAGTCACGTTTTAGTACACACTTTAATTTTCTTCCATCTAGATTGATGTAACTCACTTCTCATGTGCATTTCTCAATCCTCCCTGGCCTGTCTTCAGTTAGTCCAAAACGCAGCAGCTAGGCTGCTAACAAAAACTAGCCAGTGCTTGCACATAACTCCTGTTCTTGTCTCCCTTCACTGGCTTCCACTAAGTCATTTTAAAATTTTATTAATTACATACAAAGCCCTACATGGCCAGACTCCTGCTTATGTAGCAGACTCATTGAGACCTTATTCCAGTAGTTGGCCTCTCCCTTTATCTGTTAAGGGTTTTTTAACTGCTCCACACTCTTATTTTAAATCCAGAGGTGAGCACACTTTTGAGGTTGTAGCACCTAAACTTTGGAACAGCCTTCCTCAGCCCTTCAAGTCGGCTGAATCAGTGGTTTGTTTTAAACAGCTGCTGAAAACTAATTTTTTATAGGTTAGCTTTTCCTTAATCCTTCACACATTATTTTTGGTTATATGGAAGTATATGTGTGTGTGTGTGTGTGAATTAATGTAAACCTGTGTTTGGTTGTGTGTTTATATGTTGGGATATGTACATTTCTTTAGAGTATTTTTTGCCCAAACTCTGAAGCACTTTGTAACTGTGCGTTTAAATCCTCCTCAAATAAAGTTATTATTCCCTCCTCGTCTGGTCTAAGCATCGGGGAGTTTTCTATTTTTCATCTGTTTTCTCAACACAAGGTAAAGCTACCTCATGTATGTAATTAACCTTCTGTTACTACTAACTGTTATTTACACTTATAAAAACAGCCTGAAAGAGTTTGTTTGACTAAAGACCTTTAAAATAATCCAAACTTTTGTGGTGGAAACTCAGCTGCATACAGAATAATGTTGGACAGCTCATAGAATGACAGAATCAAAGAACAGACAGACAGATCAAAAAAGGTGATGGAAAAAATTGTTCACATCAGTTTGATTTATTTATTTATTTGGTGTTCTTCCTCGCAGGCCGAGGAGTCCCCCAGAGTGCCCCTCCTGTGCCAACTGGAGGCACCCACTTCCGTTTCCCCCCCTCCACGCCATCTGAGGTCCTCTCGTCCAGCGAGGAGCTGCGCAGCCCGGGCATGTTCAGCAGCGTGGGCCGCCGCATGGCCCGCGGATCCGTGAGCGACTGCAGTGACGGCACCTCGACCAACTCAGAGCTGGAGGAGGGTGTGGGCGCAGAGGACAGGGGTGTGGGTCCTGAGAGGGCTTTCAGGGGTCTCCTTCACCCCCGCCTGCCTCACGACTCTCTGTTCAGGGTCTACGGTGGAGCCCCGAACCCGGGGCTCCCCAGACCCAGGGTCCACCCAGAGCCTCTGTCCCCATTCCCCATCTCCCCCCTCCCTGGCTCTGGCGGTCTGCTGGCACCAACTCTCTCCCCAGCCCTGTCTATGACCCCCACCCCCCACCTCCCCTACACCCCATCCCCCTCCATGTCATCTCCCATGGTGGGTTCCCACTTCTCCTTCAACCCGGAGGACATGAAGCACTACCTACAGGCTCACACCCAGTCCGTCTACAACTACCACCTCAGCCCCCGAGCCTTCCTCCACTACCCCAACATCGTTATCCCGCAGCCCCACCGCCCCACCCCTGAGAAACCGGCCACTGCGCATCACCTCCACGGCCCGCCCATGCCACTCTCTCATTCGCTCAGCCAGCAGCCGGGAGGTGGGGAGGAGGGGCACCAGCACCCATCGCCGTTCAAGTTCAAGCTGCAGCCACCTCCGCTTGGGCGCAAGCAGAGGGAAGCAGGAAGCTCACTGGCTGCTTCTTCCTCCTCCTCTTCCTCCTCGTTTACAGGGTCTGGTCAGATGAGCAATTCTGTCCTGAGCGGAGGGCCTCCTAAGATCAAGGTGAGTCTCCAAACACACATACACGAGCCAAAGCTGAGTTTACATCACATCCTGTAAGATTAAAAATGCAAGCCCGGTAACTCAAATGGAGGCAAATCCACACAAGTTATAAATATTTGAATTTTGGTGAAATATTGTCTTCACGCTGGGCCAGAAAAGCCCATCACTTGAAATTCTCCTGACACCTCCAACCATTAGTTTCATCACATTACTGTTTTATGTATTTAGCTCGAAAAACCTGTTTAAGTGAGCACCATGTCTTCAAAATTATTAAATATTCTTTCTCACCTTTCAAGGTGGAGCCCATTTCAGATATTGAGTCAGAAGAAGATGTGGAGGTGACAGACATCAGCGAGGAAGACGAGCTGAACCATAACAATGAGGACAATGAAGGTGATATCTTCACCCCGACAGGCGGCCACAACAATCACCATCAGCTCAACCACCATCACCAGGCTAACGGCAACAGCAGCAGCCCCTCTGCTTCTCTTCCTCAGCACAACAACCCGGATGATGACCCTGACGACGAGGTCTTCAAGACTCCCGCCACCCCTCCTCCCGGTGGCGGCGGCCTGGCCTTCCCTCTGATCGGCCTGAAGACCGAGCCAGGGAGCCAGGCGGCTCCCATCAGCCCCGGAGGCACGCGCTGCATCCCGCTCAAACTTCGCTTCAAGCGCCGCTGGAGCGAAGACCAGAAGATGGAGGCGGATGGAGAGAGGGATGAGGCAGAGGATAAGAAAGTGAGGGCTGAAGGAGAGGAGGAGGTGGAGAGAGGAGGAGGTGAGGTGGGGAATGGAGGAGGAAGAGGAGAGGGGGTTATTTTGGGGCTGATGCTGCCACCGCCTCCCACCCAGCGCAGAGCGAGCTCGGAGTTGCAGAGGGCCACAGCGCAGCTGTCTCTGGAAAACTCCGGCTGCTGAGCCTCATGCACACACACAAACACGGGATCTGACTTGGAGACAAAACCTTCGATAGTTTGGGTTCGACCGCTAAGTCTCGTCAGTCCTCGCCAGCAGTAGTAAACGTAGCAGGTGTTAATTTGGCACAGGAGTTCTTTTGATGCTAAAATGGAGACAAAACGTGAAGGGTTATCACATAAACATGCTTTGATTTTATTCTTCAGCTTTTACCTGAACATGTACATGTGTCACATGCAGGAATGTGTTTTTTGTGCAATAATTAAAGGAGTCGTTGGCCACCTTTCCACTACACTTCTTAAATTACTCAACAGAACAAAATATTTTCCTTCATATGATACATCAACATGTTCAAATAAAGAACGAAATTTGACTTTCGGTTTTGCCGACGTTCTTGCATCATCACGTCTTTTGATGGTCAGTACTGTCAGCAGGTAGCTGTTCGGCATTATGATGTATGTAAAAGCTTGTGTTGCCTCTAATGTACAGTAAGGCGAGACGGCTTCATGCTCCTCGTATCTCATCAAAAGCAGCGGACGGCGTCTCTGCTGTCTCGCGAACACTAAGAGATAACCAAACTTAGATTGTACATTGACTTCTGCCCACGTTTTGTTTTTTTTTTTGTAACATTAGAGCCCTGCAGAGAGGGCATCTACTCTTAATATCCATTTGCACACTGCCTTTTTGATGCCTCCATGCCCTCGTAGTGCCAGTAAAGTCTGCCATGGTCCCCCCTCACGTCACACATGTGCCCAGATGTCTTTAATGGGATTTATGGGTCGTTTTTCTGGAACATTGAGACAAATTGCAAGAGTACAAAGACCCAGATTGTAGAAAAGTAGATAATTTCCCCTCTCTCCTTTGTGCTCACCATAACAGACAGTTCCTGATTTTAAAGGAGACTTTTAGCAGCCCTGATAGAGATTATAGAAGTGCCTCTCTGTCTGCACCCATCACCATGCAGTCGTTTACAAGATGGAGGGCAGTGAGCTAAAAAAGAAACAGACCTCGCTCTGAAGGATCTTACAGACAGACTTAAGAGGTGATTAGAAAGAACTCAGCAATCAGTCTTTTTTTTTTCTCTTCTCCTCCCCCCTTCCAGGAAATAACGGGGACACTATGAGACTGAGCGGCCTCCTCATCCTCAACTCGTTCACTGTACAGACAGTAGATGAACTAAAGCTGAGGAGGAGAGGAAGGTTTTCATGAACTGACTTTGACCTCTCGACCCCTGACCTGTCGCACAGGTTGTTTGCAAATGGAGTCGACGTTGTACAGCAAAACCAGCCGGGTCTGGGAGGAAGGCGGCGGATATTTCTCTCCCGTTTTTTCTGTGGTTGTTGCGGAAATGAGGAAGCATCCACTAGCAAGGCTGTAATTGCACTTAGACACACACACACACACCCGCAGAAACAAGTAAGTGTGTGTGTGTGTGTGGACCCAAAGCTAGTGCACAAACCTCAAGGATTCAGAGGGTTTCTCCGCTTTTTATGTCCCTGCGTGACTTCGCACAATCTCCGAGGGGGGTTTTTGGAGGTTTTGAGGGCGCTTGTAGTGTTTGAGCCCTCAAACGTACAGATCAAAAACTCTCTTCTGCATTCCCCCGATTTGTTTTTGTTTTTAAGACTGTATTTTGTTCTGTCAAAGGATGTTTGTGCCTCTTACAGATGTGGACAGTATTTTAGGGCATTTTGCAGTGATCTGAGGGCTTTCTGTATTTTGGATATAATCTGTTCATGTGATGTTTTTTGAGAAGCAGCGATTGGTCTAACGGGGGGGGAGAACGGGAACTATGAAATGAATGTCGAGCATCAAGGTTAACTCAGGCAAACCTTCACTGAGATGTTGCTAAACGGCTTATTTTTTATGACGTTTTATTCACAGAGTTTTAAACAGAAATGTGCCCGTTTTAAAGAACAACAGGAAGATTGTGCCTTTTTTTTTTCTTTGTGAGTTTCATCGACCCACCGCGAGCTTAATGTTTTATCACACACACTCACAGAGTACCACCATGCCTTCTGCTTTTGTAAAAGATACAGAATAAGTAAATCTACACATATATATTTTATTCAAATATATATTGAATTCAAATATTATATTTCAATATGGTCATTTGATACAAATCAGGAAAATCCTACTATTTTTAATGGTAAAGATATGTGTATATATTCTAATGGGCATATTATTACCAGTATAATTCAGCCTTTGCCTTCTCACCCTTGCCTTCTCTTTGACCGTTGAACTGCAGCGACAAAATGCCACCGGTATCAGAGTTTTATATTTATATTGTTTTAAAAAAAGGAGGAAAAAAAAGCAGTTATTGTGTATTCAGGGGACGGAGGGTGGGACGGGATGAGGAGAAAGAAGTGAACTTTTAACCCAGTGGTTCTCAAACTTGAAAGTTCACGCCTCACACTTTTTTTTCCCTAATAAAACTCTCAAACATCACATTCATTTATTTTAGTTCCACTTTGTTCTCCACAGTTTGAGAACTGCTGATTTAACCTGACCTGGGTTAAGTCATTATCACCCTGTTATCTGGCATGTTTTATCACCTGTGGTGTGGCAGCTGGGTGGGGTTTAACCACCTCAACACTCAGTCACAGGAAAGGTAAATTCAGTTTTTGTTCATACTTTAAGAAGGCTGCTTAAAAGAGGCGCAGGTTGTAAAATGAGGAGCTGGTAACAGGCTTTGTGTGTTCCAAGGCAGGCGCTTTCTGATTGGACGACACAGATATTCAGCTCTGCGTCACCTCGCGAGGTCAGCGGGACCACAGCTGCTGATAGGACTGGACTGTGATTTGACTGTGGACTGTGGACTTGAGCAGCTTTGTGTGTGTGTGTGTGTGTGTGTGTGTGTGTGTGTGTGTGTGTGCTGATCTGAACCCTCCCCACACACACACACACACATATACACATACACATACACACACACACATACATACATACACACATACACGCATACACACATACATACATACATGCATACATACATACATACATACTATCGTGGTTAGAGTGAGGCTTTACTGTGGGTATAATAAAGGGAAATGTGACATCACGTGTGACATCAGACGCTTCCGCAGTCTCTCGGCACAGCCATAGAAACTGCAGCC
>VUQI01012551.1:8641-30791 GCA_015106735.1 Paratilapia polleni
TACCAACACTCAAGCACGGTGATGATTTGGGCTTGTTTTGCAGCCACAGCACCTGGACACCTTGCAGTCATTGAGTCAACCATGAACTCCTCTGTATACCAAAGTATTCTAGAGTCAAATGTGAGGCCATGTGTCCAACAGCTGAAGCTTGACCAAAATTGGGTCATGCAACAGGACAGTGATCCCAAACGCACCAGCAAATCTACAACTGAATGGTTGAAAAAGAAAAGAATCAAGTTGTTGCAATGGCCCAGTCAAAGTCCAGACCTCAACCTGATTGAAAAGCTGTGGTGGGACCTTAAGAGAGCTTTGCATAAACAATTGCCCACAAACCTCAATGAACTGAAGCAATGTTGTAAATAAGAGTGGGCAAAAATTCCTCCACAACAATGTGAGAGACTGATAAAGTTATACAGAAAATGATTACTTTAAGTTATTGCTGCTAACTTTTGCTTCTACAAGCTATTGAATCATGGGGCGTACTTAGTTTTTCACAGGATTCTAGGCAGTCGTGTGAAAAACTGTACCTAAAGTAAAACTGACTGAGATTATACACAGGACTGTGGCTGTGGCAGTATATGTCTATTAAAGGTTCGTAATGATTTATTGGCTTGAACGTTTAGCAAAGTGAGAAATTCTGCTGTCAGATTATGAGGACCACCTCAGTGACTTTTTTGAATGTGATTGGAGAGTGCAAGAGTTAATACTGATCGCCTGATGGAGTGCGTGATTGCAATGTTCTGCCTGAACAGACGCGATGCTCCATTTCACTCAGAAACAGTTGAATTCTGCAGAAAAGTCTCTGCTCACAGAGATACTTTCCCAGTCAATACATGCTTCTTTTGTTCAGATGTAGCTATAGTGAATAAAAAGCCCAAAACAAAACATTGTTTTGTCTCCTGACTTTGCAAAGGTGCACCCTGGAAACAACCTCAACAACAGAGCCAATACCACAGCCCGGTGCTTTAGACTGGAACAAGCACGGTGTACTCATTCTTGGATGCGTGTGAATCTTTTCTCACTCGAAGTGTGAGCTCAGCAAACATACTGGATACCTTCAAATGGTCAGGACTGCAGCAGTATAATTATTGAAGGGAAAGCTTCTAAACAAATTTTGAGCTTAGATGCTTAGATAGGACAATACATGGTTGCCAGTTTGCAACTCAGGTGTTACACAGAATGTTAAATGGACTCAGGCATGAGACTTGAACACCATTCTATGTGTTACTACATGTCTCTGTCTTGTTTGGTCTTTGCATTCTTTCTCTGTCATAACTGGACTAAGCGCACTAAGTACAGCTGAGAATGCACCCAAAGCACATTAAAGACACATTAAGGTCCATTTGCACACACGTCTTCTTGGTCACATTACATTCCTCCACTGATAAGAGAAGCTGGAAGAAACTGTGTAATGCAGCAAAAAATTTATAAATTTATAGTAATATAAATATAAACAATAATAATAATAATAATAAATATAAATGTATGGGCATGGGTAACAATTAAATAATTGAGAAGGGCAGAGGGTATGAACAAAATACTTTTTTCATGAGAAATGTAATAACCTATTTTAAACATCTAAATAAGAAACCTGATAGCACATTTTCATTAAGTCTATGCTAACCAACTCCTGGGATCGTTTTTCCAAGTGAATGCCAGCAATGCATTCATTCACCTCAGTCACATCTAGCCAAATAACAGAACCACACTGATCAGCTAAATGGTTAATGTTTCCAGATTTCTTTCATACCTTTTTGAGGTGAGGGTGTATTAGTCCAATGAACCCTTAAAGTCGTATTAATTTATCTTAATTTCAAAATTAGTTAAAAGAACCTATGAGAAACACCTCCAGTTGTATTCAGAATCTTTAATTGTCCTTTTTGTGTAACTCTGTTGTGGCTTTATAAGACAACATTGCAAGATGGTTTGGTTTAATTAAAGCAATTCACGAGCCACTGTAAGAAAGCTGCATTGATGTTGTTGTATACTGTATTTTTAGCAATGGGCTATTATTAGCCATCCATTTTGCATATATTGGCAAAGTAAGTAAGAAAAATTAAGTACTTTAAAGTGAGTGCACACTCTTTAATCACGGATCCGGATAGAGAACATGTATTAATTGGCAAGGTGGGACTGGATTACAATTGCAGATAGCAGTTATGTTCACAGATTGTCATGTTGTTAGTTTGTCATTATGTTTTCTGCTTATTACCTGTTCCTGATTTCCTAACCTATATTTAGAAACCTGCATATTTAGTTTATTTTTCTGTTCTATGGATATGTTTACATATTTGGACTGCCTTCTTGTGACTTAAATCCATTTTGATCTACTTGTTCTGCCTCAGGTTCTGTATTTCGGTCCTTTATCCCATTGTCCATACACAGAACTGTTTATAGTTTATAGAATAAGGAAAGTGAAATTCATCATTTGTGACAAATCTCCAACGTCTAAGTCATATCATGGCAGTGTTTGTTCTCTTGTCACAGTTGTCTGAAGGCAAAGACAGGCCTAACTATGTTGAGTTTGAAAAAAGTTTTCAATGATGAGACCAAGGTCTAACTTTATCTCACAGTACAGTACATCAGCAGCACACCTATTCTCTCTGTTTTATTGTTAGCAAACACTGTGAATAAAACTCAGTTGGTCTTCATCAGGATTGATGTAGCTCTAAGACTGACAGACTGATGATTCATGCTCATTTATAAATGTGAGTGAGTCACACTAAACACCATGTACTAGGCATAGGTTAAATGGGGTGGCTGGGACTGCTTTTCCCAGCAGTATTTATTAAAGGTCCTGGTGTCTACCTATATAAAGAAGAACTAGAAAAAAATCATAAACAACTAAATTTTTTCTCCTTTTTTTTCCCATATGGGTAATGGGTTAAAGGGGAAGTGTTCTCTTCTGTGAGCTTCAATGTTAAAGATCCGATTCATGTGTGGCTGGCATTGGAAGAAACAGGATAATGAGCAGTGTCCAATGCCTGAAGCAGACATTTATGACTGAGCAAAGGCCTTCATATAATGAAAGGCCACTGGCTTAAAGTAATCCAAGTGTGGACTCTTGGCTTCTTAGCGGTGTCGCGGCAGCCGCTGACAGCAGCTTAATTAGTTACAGTGGCATGTAACAATGTGGTACTGAGGAGCAAAGCTAGAAACAGCACAAGTGTCAAAAGGCATCTACAGAGTTAGTGTGTGCTGTCACATTTTTGAGATCTGAGTTATTGAAAATTGAGTGATTGGTGACCGTTTGAGTCCTCTGACAGCGATCACATGTTGTGTGCATAACATAAGTGTTTATCCCTTTGAGCTTCAAGTAGCACAGAGCTGTTTTAAGTCAGAGCTAAAGCTGGCAATGATTTCCTACCTCACTTCATTCAATAATGATCCCAGTCAACTACTGAGCAGTGGGGTCCTGTCCTGTCTTGTTCAGCATTAATGGTAGCTTTCCATTCATTAAACTCCACTTCATTTACATGGGCTAGAGTGTCTAGGGATAGTAATATGTTCCAGAAGTTTTAGTAAGGCCTTCAGTTTATTCATCATCTCACCCAGGTCAGAATGCTTTTTCCCACATGTATCTTATCTTGCACATCTATTCTAAAATGTCTACCTCTAAGCACCAGTAAGATGATTGTTTGCCTCAATTTTCATGTAATGGAGGTGTTTATTTTCATACATGTTTACATGTAGGCTGTAACTATTTTGATATTGTAAAAATTCAAGATCAGCAGCCATGTTCAAAGTAACTTAAATCACCTTTCTTCCCAATTCTGAAACTCGGTTTGAACTTCAGCAGGTCTTCTTGACCATGTCTACCTGCCTAAATGCATTGAGTTGCTGCCATGTGATTGGCTGATTGGATATTTGTGTTAGGCTGCAGTCACACTATGGAAAACAATGTTCGGAGATCGTTGCACGACCAAAGTTATTGTGACCATGTCAACTTGCATCTCCTTGCCTTTGAAGTGGTCGCTTCAAAGACTGAGACCAGGTCTGAGACCACTCCCACTCAGTTGCTCTCTTCAAAATGACTTTGGTGCGTCAAGGCTACAAAAGAGCAGGGATAAGGCGGCAATAAGATGGAGTCAGTCTGCTATCAGTTTTCAATTGAACAGGGTCAAGCTGGCACTTGCATGCAATCTGCTTGCAATAATACTGCAATTAACTGTGATAAATCTCAAATCTGTTGCCGTCTGTTTCAAATCTGTTTCCCACTGTTGAAAAACAGTTGCTGTCTACATTTGATGTGTATTGCTGTACTCGAGCCAGAGGTGGACTTGCCACCGGCCAAACAGAATCCGCACATTGGGCACGACGGGGCAAATTTATAATTTATAAATTTACAAACAGACGCAGCTAGTTCGTTTCATTAATGGATACCAAGTGCAGCTCAAATTTGCACTCAAAAAGGAGGGCAGTAGTAATGTACTAAAAAAATACTAAAGTGTAAGCGCAGGTTTTACGCATGTGTTTCTCGGTTCTCAGCAGTTCAGATAAATGAGAGGAGGCTGGAGAAGAATCAATATGTTTATGATTTAAGGGTGAACTCTTCTGATTGCTGGGGACTGTGTGGTCCTAAGAACTGAGACTGGGGTGGAGCACAGGATTTATCCAGAGAGTTGCTTTATTACAAACTATGCCTCCATATAAACCTAAAATCTATGTGTAACAGCTGACATGTATGATTTGGAGAAGAACACAAAACATTATGTACTGTCAGATCCTGAGCTGTCCATGTGTTAATGAAGATACTGTTACTGTGCCATATGCGTAAATGCGTGCATCGCTCTGGGTTTTTCTGCAGTGTGTGAAACTGAATTGGAGTTATACACCGAGGCTGCTGTTAGACGCAGTTAGAAAGCCGTGCTATGAAGGTGTGTAAGAAGAAATGTTATGTGCACGGTTTATTGGCTTTGCAACTGATGGTGCAGCTGCTGTGATGGGCTGACTGAGCGAGCAGCCACACTCCTGAGTGAAAAGCTCAAACCTAAGCATTCACTGCATCATTCACAGTTAGAACTTGCGGTCCATGATGCTGTAAAGCGCGTTACAGAGCCGAGTCATTTTCATATATTTATTAACTCTCAAACTGCAAAAGTCTGTTGTTGAGCTCAGTAAATAGAACAAGATGCCTCCTTCCCTGTATGGAGATTTACAGATGTGTGGAGAAAAAAAGGGGGTGATGCGCTGCAGGAAAGCAGAAAAAAGTCCATCATCAATCCCTTATGTTTTCTTAGGAATCTACTGAGTGTAATATTAATTAATTATTTCTTTAAACCGACAGCAGTTTGTGCTGTTGCATTTTGAAATGATTTCATATTAAATATTGAAGTTAAGTGGCACAGCTCGCCAAATAGCACTAAGTGGACGGGGGATTTAATTCTGGCATGTTAAACCATTTGTATTGTTGGCTTCGATTGCGAGTGTCTGAAGACGAAAGTGTGAGACTGGCTAGTGCACATATTAATTTAACTTACCCTAACACACTGTAACATTCAGACATTATTCTAACACACTAACGCAGTCCCATTAATAGCTGCATTTTGATGTTATGTAATACCTCCTTATCGAGAGAAGTAAAGGAAAGAAAGAAACATGAATGTTACTCAGTGTGTGCGCACTGCAGAGAAAAGCCATGCAGAGGTGTTTTCATTTTGTACCGATCTCTGTGTAGAAATGTGACTAAAAGCCTGAAACACTGGAACCTCCTCTGCTCACTGTAAAAAGGAAGACATCATGGTGTATCGTTGTATGAGTCTTGCGTCAGGATTCTCCTCCTCCCACCCTCCAACGCTCCGTTAAATGAAGCTTATGCGTAAGTTCAATAAGAAAGATCTGTAATTACTCATCTGTCTGCTTCCTGGTTGTTCAGCTGCCACGCTGTCAAACTCAATACTGACATCATTGCTCTCGACCAATCACATTCATGCCCGCCTTCAGTGAGCCAATCAGCCTCCAACCCGCGTGCTTTAAATCTCAGTGCTGTTCTGTCATTCTGTTTTTCAAACTCTCATTCGTGCAACCCGCCTCCTCCCCATCTCCACCTCACTCTGGTCACTCAGAACCCATCCAAGCCTTCATCTCCATCTTCACCACCACCAGCGTCTAGATTCCAGGGGGGTCCCATCCTAAATCCTATCACCGTTGGGATTCCGTTCTGCCGTGATGGGTCATCAGAGTCTAATCGCCAAATAGATTAATTCATTTCTGTATCACAATAAATCATGTTCAGTTCCTCCAGGTGATCTCTCCTTATTGAAGTTCAGTTCAGTTCTGCTCTGTTCCAATAAAATACCAGTATTAATGCAGAGCAGGAATATGTGGGGCTCAGCTCTAAACACTCAGAGTGAGGACTGAGTAAAGAGTGACAGGACGGAGCCAAACGTTTGGCACTGCACTCACAGCTTTGAGCCATCCAGCTGTGCCAATTACGCATTCATTCTGATAACATCTCCCCCTCTCATTCCAAATAAATAAACACTCCAAGCGGCAACTATCACACACATGTCGGTGCAAAATAAGACATGCTTTTTGGTGTTAAATTTAGTGCAATTTACAGTAAATTGCCACAAATCTTTGTAACTCAGGTTTGTGTGATTCATTACATTGTATCCTCACTTGGAGAAATAAATCATGGAGCAGACAAGTTGCTCATTGAGGCAGACTGACTCTGACTGATTGCAACATGTTGGCAGTCTGTCTCCTTTTATGAATTAGATGGCGATTAACTGCAGACTTTTGCCAGTCTGTCTGAGATTGATTGCAGTCAGTGTCAGATTGAGACAGGTTGCCTCTCACCAGGCAACCTGTGCAATCGCCTTGCAACGAATACTGGTCGCCCATAGGTTGAGGGTGCTGCGTGCTCAACCTCTGGGCGACCAATTGGTCGCTGCAACTATTTGCAGTCGTTCCCAGGCAGCAGAAAAGTTAAGTGCAATCTGTTGCCAACCACCAGTATTTCGTGGTCACATTTTTTTTCCCCCTAGTGTGACGAGCAGTTGAATAGTTGTACCTAATAAAGTGGCCGATAAGTGCGATGAGTCATAGATGTGGTGTTATAAACCTGATTGTCATTTGTTTCATGTGTATTCACTGACCAGCAGTTGTTGTTGTGCCACTTTCCTTTCATTACAACAAACAAAAACTTTATTTCAAGCACTAAAACATCTAATGTTTTTAATACAGTTTTACCTAAAGTCATTACTGATATGCTGGCAGGTAGTATACAATACCTGCTAGTTTTGCTTAGAAGCTAGTCCACCTGGCTGCATTTTGTATGCAAAAAGTTCCCCTACTGCTGTAACCACAAACTAATGTTAAATCCTCTGTGGCCAGCTTGTTACCATTCTTTCACACCCTTGGGTTTGCCAGTGTTGTTGCACTAAATTATGCTCACAGTGGACCGCTATGCCAGGGGGCATATCAGTAACAGTCTAACTCACAAGAGGAATACATAGGCCTCACATGGAGACAAAGAAACTCTAAAATATGCAGTTCCTTCTCAACCATGATATCACTGGCACCAGCACTCTAATCCATTACCCTAGACGCCTACACTGGAAGGGATCTGTGGATGCCTGATAAACAAAAACAGAAACAAAGCCTGAAGACTCTGCCCACATTTACTCTGTTTTTCTTGCCATTATCACTCAGTGGTTAGGAGGAGGTGAAATACATGACATTATATACACCCTCCTTTTCTTGAAACAATTCGGGGTTATGTGACCCCGGGAAGCCCTTTCACAGGCTGCTTAGGCACACGTTTTGAGGACTTGCAGGTGGCTCCATTGAGTATTTTGCCCTTTTTCCCCTGCATCACCGGAGCACAGCCATCTCTTCAAAGTCATTCACTTTCTCTCCCCTCTTTTGTGCCGTTTTATTTTACTCGCCTGTTCTCTGACAAATAATTTCTCAAAGATGGCCTCAAGCAACAAACAATTGAGTCTCCCCTCCTTCCCCTTTCTGACACAACTAATTTTCTAACCACTTTATAACTGGTCAAGAGCCACTACAGATTGCTAATAAAAGTGGAAGTTGATAATTACTGTTCTGCCTTGGAGTGTCTGGAAATCAGGGATAGTTGTGGTTTGGAGATGGTAAAATGGGGTGTAAGTTCCCTGCTAAGGTGCAAAATAATTAGATCTGGTCTTCCAGAGCTCTAGCTGACAGCTCTGAGTGTCTCATTCTTTTGGAATAAATAGAAACAGGTGTTAACTTGAGTAGAGCTGAGTGTGTATCGTATAGTTACACTGGCATTTCATTTAACAAATTTAGTTTATTTTATAGGAGCTATTGTTCATAAATGTATCTCCTGTGTTTGCAGCTATAACTAACTTTGCAGCAAACACAGGAGAAACAAGAGAAAATGTCCAGAGATAACCTACATCCTGTAAAAATAACAGAAGCTCTTACCCAGTGCATTGTTCTTGACAACAAGTTGTAAACAATGTGGTATTTTGTCATCTTCTCAGAGCAAGGGCGGCCCAAGTATGAGTTGTCACTACATCACACAAACCTTACTTTCAGTCACACAGTGTTGTTAAAAAAAAAACCCCACATACATATGTTTGCAGGGCATTTCAGCCATCATCTTCAACGCGGATGTTTGGACTAGCAGTGTCAGTATAATGTCTCTCATCTGTTTAACTGCACAGTGGAGAGAGTCATTCTACATGCAAAACACTTTTGGGGCTCGCACACAGGCCAAGCAGTGCGAAGTGTGTTTGATGATACCCTTCTGATCAAGTGGTGCCGGACTGTGTGTCACTCAGACCAGCCAGCTGGCTTTTAACATGGTGTTGCAGATGAGATGGTAGTGAGACTTAAAATAGTTGGACATTTTAAATGTTCCCTTTTAGCTTTTTCACACCTGGAAGGCATTCAGGTGCAGATCAACCAGCCTATAAAAATACTGCAGCAAAACATGCCAACCCACCCGTAACAGTACTTACTACATGCTACAGTCTCTCATCAAGGATGGTAGCATATGTACTCATATTGGAAGTTGTTATTAAAAAGTATTTGTATAAGTACTTGTACTCGGTCTGGCAAAAGGTGGTATTGCTACATCCTATTTACTCAAGGCTACACTGAGAGGTTTTGCTGTTCCTTGTCCTTGAATATGAGACGGCTCCATACAGTTTTCCATTTCCACTCGTTCACCGTGAAAGAGTTGCAGAGTGCAGTACAGCTCACTTGCTTTACAGTTTTACTCTTAGCATATCTCTTCCTTAATTGTAGGGGAAAATAGGCAGCCCATGTTGACTAATCACAAACTTCCTTTCCACCTGCTTTAATACACATTTTTATGTTATGTATAAAGAAACACAATTGGAAATCTGAGTACAATGGGAACATGGGGAATAAAACAAGATGTACAAGATGTGAAGCATGTGGCTTAAAGAGCCCCTTGAAGCTTACCTTCCAATGGAGAGACAAAAAAAAAAAAATAGCAGCAGATGATAACTTTCCTTAAATTAGTACATGAATCAAACAAAAGTAACTTACTTCCATTATGTTTTCTACATTTTTCTCAACTGTGACTACTGCTTTTGTTGCCTTTTGGGGAGTATGGTTTATGGAACTACTGCAGCTATAGATATAGAGTTTATGACTATGCTGTCTACTATAAACAACATAATATGAACTTTCTCTGCACATACTTTTATCTTATTTCAGAAAAAAGACATTCCAGTTTGTCTTTATTCTATTTGGCTTCTTTGAAATTCTGCTCAAATCTTTAAAACCAGTTTCTGTCCCTTTTTTAACTACTTTCTGTAGTTGAAAATGGTGTTTCTGGTACTACCTGCTATTTCTTAGGAATGGAAAAAGAACTTACAATTCAGTGGCTTCTTGGTTTCTTATATCCCATTAGCTAAGAGCAAATTGGCCTTCAAGGGCAGACAACCATTTAAAAAATTTATATAATAAAATTGCACTGGCGCTACCATACATTAGTTTGTAAAAGCTGGCTACTAGTAAGTAACTGAGTTGAATAATCTTATGTCAGCCATGACCACTGTCTAAAACCAATCTTTTTATGGTGTATAGTTTAGTATATAGTTATACTACTACACACAAGATAAAGCATAGCGTTAGTTCATGCAGGCCATGAAGTCAAGCGGTGCATTTCTGGCAGATCAGCTGATCTTAACTGCACTTTTGGAGTGGTTTGTTTTGCACTTGGCATTTTCTCAGACCTCTGACTGGGCCTGTGTTGGGCATCATGAAGCTCTGGTTGCTCCATTCAAGATACTTTTAAAAAGAAAACAGTACACTGCTATTTTTATTGCCAGTGTTAGTTTTATATCTAACTACTGCCTGATTTTCCATATAGCATGATCATTGTCATTGATTTTTTATTTTATTTTTTTTAAACACAGAAGGGTTGTTGTGACCCTATGGCCTGCTAAGGCTGGCATGTCATAACATTACAACTACCATGCTTCTTTTTTGGTTTGTTTGTTTTCACACTAACCAAGTTCCTTCCTTTTGAACATATCTATAATCTTGAGCAATTTACCTTCACTTTTCTTCAGATGTTGTATTTGTCTAATGCGCTCCCTTTTGGCTCCATCTTTTCCTTTTCCCCCCTTTTCTCTTTTACCTGTGATGTACACTTTTCTCCACACTGCTCAGCCATGGGCCTTACACTAACTGATTGTTGTGTTGTTGTCAAAGTGTATACAACCACTCACATGGGCTGTTGGGCAGAGAGCATGCCATCAAGTTAAAAGCAGGCGAGGCGGCTGATGGTCTACAGTTTACACAATTCATTTAGCATTTTTAACACCGGCCTGACATTCCACACCATTTCCTGACATTCTACTTGGCCTGATAATAGAAAATTTTAGTCCTGATTTGTTAAAAACCCAAAGCACTTCAGTAAAATCAGTCTGCTCCTGCATGCTTTTCCTGCCGTTTTCAGAAATCTGTCACGTCGACAAGAATCCTTGCTTTATGCTGCGCTGTCATGACCTCGACAACATTCTCACCCTCATTCTAATGCAGACATGTGGAGCCTTGGTCAGTGCAGACCGCTAACATATAGTGCGGTGTGAGGACTGACAATAGGTTGCAACTTGCTAGACATTTTTTTTTCCTGAACCTACCTGTCTTTTTCTAAAGCTAGTGATTGCATATATTTCCCTCAATTCATTTTTCTCTTTTATCTGTCATTTCCCTTAACTGAAGCAATGATTGCTTGATAATGAATAGCAGTTATAGCAATTGTGTTGCTTGATAATAAACAGTGGTTATAGCATATTGTGTGATGAGTGATGCGGGAAATTATACTGTAAGAAATCTGCTCCAAGCGTCACTTTAAAGTAACGCCTGAGTTTATTCCTATGTACTTCTGTAAGGCTAAGTAAAAATATACTATATGTCTGGAAAATGTAACTGTTGCATCCATTATGTGAAACGTGTCTCCATTTCAGAAGCTCAGTGGCTGCAAAACCTTGTTAAATAACATTCAATTTAAACACTTAACAGCTGATGAGTCCTGGGTCCATCTTGTTGTTTGTTTGTGTGTCTTACTTATTCTTGTCATTAGGGGGCCAAATGTGTGAACTGATTGCTGTAATTGACCTGAATGCAGTTTAGCCACAGGCATTTTTTGCATGAGGCAAGGCTTTCCCTTTCTCTTCCTGGACAGGTGTAACACAATCCTCCCACACGTTTTTAACTGGGATGATTTTTTTATTTACTTCAATATGATAATGATCGGCTTGTCTGTTGTACTGTTAGGTTTGTATTAGTCATCAAAGTCACCGAAAATTTTGTCTTTATAAAAGAAATGGCAAATATGAAAAGCGTAGTATTGTTGACAATGTAATCTTTAGTTAAAGCAAATATGCTTTTGTTATGTAATCAATTCATTTTGAAAATCTTTTTTTTTTTTTAAATGAAGGGTCATATATTTAGCATATTTATCTTTTGAGTGTTAATATTGATAGATGAAAATTTATCAGTAAAACATATCTGTTCAGATACTTAACATTTTGGTCCTTGCTCTTTTGAATGTAACCATGTAAACAGTCCTGTCAGCGCAAAGGAGACTGACAAATTCACCACATCACTGAATAATTCAGAGCACTCTGCTGTCCATTCATCCTGCCAGCTTTTAAACCTTCTGACTTCACTATTGATCTGTGTACTTTAGTTTTAACCCATTGGATATGTATTGAATGACCCCAATCAAGTGAACAAGATTGTTGGGAGTGGGGAAAAAAAAAGTTTAATCATTTAAACAACCTTATTAAAGACCTACAGTACAGCCCAATGACAGGTTTCACAACTAAAACTTATGTAGACCATATGTTGTCATTCAGTATCTCTAAGCAGAATCTAGGTTAAGTTTTATCTGTTCTTTTAATATTATGGGATTTGAGTCCTCTCTGAAAATCCCTTAAGTACTTGAAGGCAACTGATTAGTACCACTTAATTATCTACTGTAAAGTTATGAAGAACCTATTCCCAATTAATAATAATAAAAAAAATATTTTATGGGGTTATATATTATATGTGTTTTATAATGTATTCTATGTATTGTAGTATGTATTATATTTTATATTTATATTTTATGGGGATTTTTTTTAAATTTACACTAGTTTATGGATCAGGTCTTTAATGTCAAACAAATACATTTTACTCTGACAGTGGGATATGATGAATGAAACAAAGCACTTGCATTATGAACCTAATAAAATAGGAAAGAAAGACATCTCTTATTATGACCATTGTGTGTTCAAGGTGTCTGGGATGAGCTGATCTCCCAACCAAATGCAGAACTGCACAAAAGGTAATGCAAATTATGTTTAATTTGCATATATTGCTTAATCAAATTAGAACCCATCCCACAGAGGCTCGTTCATTAGAATCTTCTGGCAGGTTTGTCTCAACAGCTGAAACACTGATGCAAACAAGTGGGTGACAGCCCACTCTCATTGGCTCAGCTCATGTTACCTGAGCCAGAAGATGCCATAAAAATCCTGATGAAGTCACACTGATTCTTTACTATTAATTCAATCCAAGGTCAAGCTGCAACTAAATGTCTGACTTGTAGGGAAAGAAAGAACAGGCACTCCCCTGCAAACCCCAATAGTTGGATTTTAAATATTTCATTACTCCTTTTTTACAGCTGAACTTGCAGAAAAGAGAAGTGGGGCAGTGAAAAGCATTGATAGCACATGCAGTGTGCAGCAGTTATGAGACAACAGAGTGGGTTGAGTGAGTGTGCCTGCAGTCTCTCCTGCTCAAAATCAAGCTGTGCCTAGCTAATGTCTGTAAGCAGTGCAGGCTGATTGCCCGAGTGTTTCAATCTAGTCATTCCTGTGTGTACTTTGACAGTGATGCCCACAGACAGCTAACTTCTCCACGTGTAAGCAAACCAGGCTTTTCACCCGAGGCAGATCTTTGAAGTTTAGGACCTGCAAATGGAAATAAAAAGAAACGCGGGGGTAATGCTCGTGATGTGGCTTTTACAAAGACTGATGGCAGCATGAAATATGTATAACAAAGCAAATTTGCTGAAAACCATAAAACTCCACAAACTCTCACAGAATTGTTTTAAAGTTACAACTGATTAATTATTTTAACAAAACTGTTCCAGTTCACAGTTACCTCCTAACTGGTAGCTTTGCTTTTCATAATAATAGTTACAGTGGTATGGTAATACGCAGTAGTAGTTATGCTTTTAGCAGACTGCCAACTACACTGAGAGTATTTAATGACAGACACAGCACTTAAAGAGACACTTGTGGGCTGTTGAAGGCCTCATTTAACTTTGATATTCATTAAAGCTAAAGATAATGGATGTCGCCTTAACTCCAGTTCTCTATTTAAGGCTCTTATTGAGCCATATCAAACACATTCCCTTTAGAAACAGTGACACACAGTACACCAGTAGTAGCCATTGTGTTCTGTACTAAAAAGTTTTGTGAAAATGTAAGATATCTGAGCATAACAACTTACAGAAGGAAATAATTTTATAAGATGCCTTCATTTCACATGTGTTTCATATAGTTTATTGTGCATCAATAAACAGGAAGGTAACCAGGTAGAGCCTTTCCAAAAACAATTAGTCTGTCATGTCTGGTAACAACTGAGAATATTACTTTAGGGCTGCTTTAAGAACTATTTTCCCATTATTTTTCCAGAGGACACAACACTAATACAGTTCTATCTGACTACAGTTGTCTTTTATGCTTTTAAAAAGTTTAACAATGGTGAGGTAAGGCAAAAAAAAAAAAAGAAAAAAAAGAAAAGCACTCCACTGTAGCTTCAGAATCACTTAAGGTGTCTGTGTCAGGATCTGAAGTCTCCATTGACTCTGACTTGATTTACAGCAGAACAGTACACAGGCAGTTTATGTGTTCACTGAGTTGGCAGTAGTGGTTTTCACACAGTGTCACTGTCTGTACAGGTGATTCTGTGTGAGTGGCTGGATGTGTTTGCTTTTCTAATGTAAAGTCTGCCTTTGCTATTAAAATATCTTCCCCTTAAATGGCTCATATTGTTGTTAAATTAAAAAGTTGTGGCTTGAAACTAAATGAGATAACAGATATAAACCATGCTATGTTCAGTCTACGACCCTTCTTCCGATGATTCAACAGTAAGAAAACACACAGTGATTAAACCTAAAGTTTCCTCAGGGTTTATCTGAAAAATTCTAATCACCACTGAAGCTAATTTCTGTTTGTGTAAAAGTAAGTTTCACACTCACATTGGGCATAATTACCTACTTTCTTTAATTTAATATAATTATCTAAAGCTTTCCCCCCTTGGCTGCCTAATTGCTTATCAAGAGGGATATTTTCTGTTATACTGTAAGAGGTATTACTCTCATTTATGAGAAAGATGCACTAAAGAAAAGGGGTTTAATGTTCTTTTTATATTTTGCTTTCACCAAACGTCTGTATGTGAGCTTTTATTTAGAAATTGTTAATAAATAAAGAAATAAAAAATAAGGGACTCTTTGTGTTCACCAATGCAGCACAAGGAATAAATTATGAGTGACTCCATCTTTCTTCTAATGCACTCAACAGTTGTTTTTGCCACAATTTATATGAACATTTGTATTCTACACATATCAATGGCAGAATTGTCAGAGAGTTTAATTTGTAATGCTCATTCACACATATTGATTTCTCTCACACAAATTGCACTATCATGAATTGGCACAACATCTTTGAATGACTTTGGAACAAGTCCATCCACTCACTATATTCATGCCCATGTCAATACTCTTCTTAAGTAATGGTCATGATCCAGCAGAGGTCAATGGGATCTTGTGGATTTACCATCTGTACTCTTGACTTTGCAGTGTCATTGAGATATGTAATACAGTAAATCCAGGGTCAAACAAAAGAGACCAGGTTGTATTATTAAGAACAGTAAATCCTCTTCCACATTTAGAAAGGCATGTATGACAAAATAAGGAAAGCGACTTTGTTAATGGGATTAAACTGCTGCTCTGTTGACATTTCATTTACTACAAATCAGCACTGTTATGAGCTTCCAGTGGCTCATAACAGAGCCCATGGCTCGTGTCTCAGTTTATGTCTTGAGTTTTATTGAGGAGCTCAGCAGGTTGGAGATCTCTACCCTGAGATGATATCAAGGTATATGAAGGCACTAAAAGCAGTTTGAGTTGTGTACACGTAGCTGCAACATCCTCCACAGTTACCCCAGAGCCCTGCAGTCAAATCTGTATAACCTGCAAAAGTTATGTGCAGGAAGAGCAAAAACTGAAACTGAAATCACTTAAATACAATGTAGGTGCAAAGAATACAGTGACAGTTAGAGTCATAACATTTAATGCTACTTCTACCTATAAAAACACTTTTTTTTAAATGTATAGGTGAATGTATTTCCCAATACCAAAAAGAAAAAAAAAATCATTGTTCTATAGAGCTGACTTACCTCATAGTTGCATAAGTATAACTGAGAAACACTGTTTGTTAGTTGTTTATGTTTAAGTGGCAAATCTCACCAGGTAGTTGGAGCAAAAAGTGTGAAAGATCCACACATTTTTCAAAAGACGTAGCTGTATGAATCTCAAAAACACTGGAAACAAGAATGTTATTTATTGCCCTTTTGAAATAAGAAAGTCAAGGCTGGTTTATCTAAGTGGTAAAAATCTAGTGATTTAGAAAGGCACAGACGTATAATAGAAGCATCAGGTCAAGAAAAAAATTAAACTATGGAAAAATAAATTAAAATGTAAAACAACACTGGAAGCAATGGGCTTAAATGCTTTATTGCATTTTCCTGCACTGAATATTCAAAGATAAAAAGGTAGCACACACACACACACACACACACACTCACCCACACACACACAGCTTCAGGACAAAGTTAACTAATCTCAATGTCATCACTGTGTTTATTCAGGCAATGTCAACAAAAACTTTTTTTTTTTCCACCTATTTTTGGCCCTGCGGGTCGCTAGGAACAAATTGTGCATTTTCTGACTGGCAAGTGGTTGCTGGAGGTTGCTAGTTGTTGCTGTTTGAAATCGGATGCAAAGAGCGTGCTGCACAGAAAACTTCCTTGTGATTGCTTTGGTCCCTAGCAAAATGCAACAGTTGCCTGGAAGACACCGCCTTGTATGCAAACACTCACTAACTAAGTAAAAGTAAAAGTTGTGCCTTACAACTGAGCTTACCACAGCAATCTGCTAGCGACCATAGCAATCTTAAGGAGGTTTTCAGTGCAGCGCTGTATACCTGTCTCTTTGAGACCAATTTCATCTATGACAGCTTGCAGCCATCCGCCAACCGGTCCAGGAATACACATTTTTCCCTAGTGACCAGTGGTTACCAGGGGGTTACTGACCGGTCTCTAAGCCTGAGTGACTGGGGCTTTAGCAATCGATTTCATAGCAACTGCCAGCAACCTCCGGCAACCACTCGCAACCGGTCTGGGAATATTGATTTTTCCCTAGTGACCAGTGGTTGCCACGTGGTTGCCAACCAGTCTCTAGGCCTGTGTGACTGTGGCCTTAACAATGTAATGTGTGGGTATTCAATTAACTAGCTTTTGTGGTATGTCTGCTGAATTCAACGGCAAAACATGTTGCAGAATCTGATTTGACACCTCTACCAACACCACAGTGTAAACTGCTGTATAAAAATAAATAAATGATGCACATAAACCATGGTTAATATTAGGCACAAAATTAAATATTATTTCTAATTTTTTAGCTTGACTTTGCTAGGGATATGGGACCTTCATCATCAAGGCTAATGGTTGATCAAGATGATTGTAGTCTTGTTTAAAAAAAACAGACAAGCAAAAAACAAACATCAGTCTTTCATATAAAGTTTTGTTGAGCTATCAATTCTCCCCAAACACCACTTTTGCTGTATAATAATACCACTTGACTTCCTTCTTGCCTCATAATTTCTCAACGGTCAAAGGGCTTCCTCACTTAATTTTTTTTGGTCAGTTTGTGGTTCTTTCTGTGTTTGATTTTATTTTATAAAAACTGTATTCCAAGTATTACAACTGCAAACGATGCTTAGTTATAGGAACACTTATCTAACTTACATTATAATTATTATTTAGGCTCATGTTGAATTTTCATGTTCACACATAAAGTACTTAAATGCTTCAGAGTGAGCCATGAGTGCAAAGCTGTCATCTACAATGTAGTACACCCAAGATTAGATAAGGTGACCTACAAGATATCTTGCATCACAGGGCAAACTGCATATTTAACTGGAACAAATGGTATTATATGAGACAGATAAGCAGTGACTAATACAAAGCACCTTAGGATACAAAACAGTGCTTTAACATGAAAGGGAAAACACTGGTTCCTTAGAACCATATTTCATAAAGAATCTTTGGATGAACAGCCTCATGAGAGATTACTGTTATTCTTTCATATTAATATTAGTGTTATTGTCAGCACTGAATAAACGCAGCTATATGGGAAGAGCCTGCTGGTGTCATGGACAGACTTTATAGTTTATAAGAGAAGATTATACAGAATTTTATAGATCAAATCATCCATAGTGCCATAGGATAAATGTGTATTGACATACCATTTCATAATAAAGCACAGAAGTTAAGAAACTGACCTCAGAGGAGTCAGAGGACAAAGATGTTTATTATTATGTAAGCAAATAAAGGGAGGATGAGACATTAAGGTGTTATCCATACTGAAAATACTGGTTGCACAAATATAAACACTTGAACTGAGACATAAGCTTATATGTTTAATATTAACATTCGACTTCGAAATGAACAGCAAAGTGTTTCAGTTCAGCACTGCATATGTCCAAACACCAGCTTTTAGCCAAAGAAGAGCAAGATAAATATGTCCGTAAATGAGCTGTGTTGTCACACCAGCTTGACGACAGCGGGTCAATATCCAGCTGCCTGTTTGTAATGGAAGGTCATCAAATCTTGATGGCTTAATGATTGAAGGTTAAAGAAACAAGGTGATGATGGTGACAAACAGACAGCCAGTCTGTAAGGATTTATTGTGTTTTTACTGAGTGAGGAAGCTTTTGAGACGATAATTAGCCTGCAAATGAGAATTGATCCTCATGTGCCAGCTGGTAATGTGGATGTGTGTAAATATTTGGAGAGCATTCATCTTTGGCTTCTGTATGCGGTCTCTATATTTACAGCCACTTTGTACACTAATTTTAGATATCAACTTATTTCATAAAATGGGAGCCACTGTAAAATCATGTAAATAATGTCTTTCCTGGAAGACAGTGATCCACCTTTGTACTGGTGATGCTTGAGGAGAAAATATAAACAAATTCATGAGACTAGTGGGACCATCTGGTGTAAGAACATTAGACATGCATGCTAGAGCTTTAGAAATCAAGACCCAAGGAGTAAAACAGTTTTTAAACAGCTTTAAAAAGCTGAACAGATGAGTAGTGTACTGCCAGTATATTTTTCCCAATATTTTAATCATTTATCCTTATCCCATTTTTGCCTGTTAGCATAAATAAATATCAGCTGTCACAGTCACTAAAAGCATCTAAGTCATGCTGTCCTGTGTCTGCTAATTTTGCATCTATCAGTATTTTGTCAGCAAAACAACCCCTTAATTGCTGTTCTTGGCATGGATCTGAAAAAAAGATCTCTCTATCCCATAACAAATTTTCTGGAGCTAATCAATGCCATACTGATCACTCTGGCCCACAGCTTTAAAAAAAAATAGTCTCTGGAACAGGCACCTACTAAGATTATGGTAATCATTTCAGTGATTTCTACCTATAAAATAATGGAATTAACTGTAGACACGATGAGTACTATTCTTATTAGGTCTCATATACTTAGTGACTCACTGATAAAAAGAACTTTGGGAAATTCTGACTTTGTAGACTGTTGTGTTTTAAAGTGTTTTATATATATATGTGTGTGTGTGTGTGTGTGTGTGTGTGTGTGTGTGTGTGTGTTCTGGGCCAGGACAAGTTGTAAACCACTTGGACTGCCATCATTAAACCTAGCATGTTTTGTGATACTGGGATAAATTTGAGGTCCTGTAAAAGAAAAAAAAAACCCTGCAAAAGCATTGGTAGAACATGCCAACTCCACACAGAAGGGCCTTGCCCGGGATCAAACCCAGGAGCCACCGTGGTGCCTTTATGTGTTTTTTAAGGAAAAGATGCATGAGATTCTAATTAATCAACTTTAATTACACGTCACTAAAAGCAAAATATGTCTAGTGCACAGCTATTAGGGAAACCAGGCTCAAACTCATACTCATACTATTTTTTAATAACAAGTACGACTGACAGCCTGTTTGATGGATTACAGTTAATACGAAAACCTTCATATCCATTATTACAACCACTACAACCACTGATTATTACAGTCAGACTGTGGTGATGTGTCCTAAAGTACCTGGTATTTTGGTTTATATATTCATAGCAAGCGCAGTGTTAAAAAACGGCTGGCAGAGGGTGTGGTTCGTGCCTAGCCAGTCACATTAATTGTCTCTTCAGGCATGGCAGCAACATCTTAACAAATGTGTGCAGGTTTCCCCAGAAAATCAGATTGTCATCTGGATGATCCCGAGATCCACAACCTGAACACAGAGAACTTCAGTATGGGTTTTTATTTAGCTGACAATCCCATGCAGTGATGTACAACATGTTGATGAAGCTGTTTAAATGACAGCATCAATCTGAGCCTTTTTTATGTCATTAAATGGTCACATCATACTGTTTAAGATGATACAAACATGAAATGTGACTGTCGCCAAAAAGAAAGTTGGAAAAAGGTAGTGACAGATTGTTTATCTGCTATAATCAGACTTGTCTCACTTAAACAACACAAAGCCAAGTTGCAACAAACCACTCTCATGTATATAGAGATTAATAGGTTTACTTAGTTACTCCCTGGTGCCATTTGCACATGATTTCATTACATTAAACACAACGAATGGTTAAGTGCAGTGGCACTGCATTCTGATGCTTCTCTAATCAGAGGCTGCAGATTTTTCAGTTATGAGTCCTGCTGCTTTCAGATGGCTACAGGGACCTAATGTAGTGAGCGAGAATCTCTTCATGCAGCTGTGCACAGGTACTATACTCTGCTGTCTGGGGAGTGATTAATTTAAATGGCAGATTAAATTTTAGGTATTATTGCATTATTGCTCCGCATTTTCTCAGCTTTTATTTAGTTTGCTCTTGTTGAAAAATCACCATATTGGGAGCAGATTCTTCTTGTGCCAGATACAGACATGATTTGGGGTGCGTGTTCTCCGTGGAACTACAAATGGCTTTACCAAAATATCAGCAACTGACTTTGCAACTGCTTCATCTGAATGAACCTCCCACCTGCTTGCTCTTGTCAGTGCATCACCACGAAAAAAAGAGGCCGTAGTTGTATTTTTCTTTAAGGCAAAATAATGATTGAGCCTCCTATTTTGCAGAAGAGGAACAAATACAAAAAAGTCTCACACTGAAAACATTTTATTTTTTTCATTTGAGGCATGAACACTGTAACATTCACATTGACTGTCACTTCAATATGACAGTGCTTGACATAAAACAAAATCACAAATTTCCCTAGTCCTATTTATTTCAAAATTATAGCTTGAATATTCTGTTTTCATGGTAAATCCCAACTGCCTCTGACCAGAAAGCGAGTCCTTTTGTGTGACACAGCAGTGACTCACGGGAGGCTCCATGTTGTCTCATGTGCTAGAAGGCTGGATGATGTCCAAGCTGCTTAGCCTGAAGGCGGCCAAACTTTTTCTTTCCATCCCTGCTGCAGGGTAGGCTGAGGATATCGCCTGCCATTAGGCTGACAGAACAATTCCTTTAAGATCTCAGGCAACTTTACAGTGGCTCTATGAAAATTTTATTATATTGACCTTTTCTTGCCCATATGTTTTATATTTATTAGTCCGCAGAAGCTGCTGTGCTGAAATTTATAAATAACTGAGCTCAGTCATATCTCAGCAGCTGACACTGTCACTTTGCCTGCTCAAAATAAAATAAAAATAAAAAAAACTCACTCTCCCAAAATCAATAAGGAAGCTGCCATGGCACTATTGATTACTTTTCATTTAAAGCTGCTTGAGTTACTTAAGATTTTCTGTTTTCTCATCTTTGTAGCTTTAAACCTTTGTTAAAGTCTGAGTAAATTTCAAGCAGTGCTGCCTCACACAGCAGGACAGTGATGGATTGGTGGGTTGATGGTGAGATTATGCAGGTGAGACAGCTCCAAGCCTTTTATCCCACGCTCTTTTCAAGAAAACTATTTGATGGCTGTGCTCTATTCGTGGTGCTCTGTGTGAAGATGTGAGGTTTTGTAAACTTTTATAGAAAAGTCAGAGCAGGGAACAGTCACATTAAAATGTTAGAAATTGAGATTGCAACCACTATGGTATGGTGACAGCTCTAACACAGAGAACATAAGCAAACCCTGCTGGTATTTTTATTGCGCTTTTCATTGTCAGCCTTGGCTTTTAGAATTTTTTTTTTTCAGCAGTGCTCAGCAGAATGAAATTATACATTTAAAAAAGAAAAGGCGTTTTTCCCTCCTGCCGTTATTTCCTCAGTAGGCCTACTAGTGCACACTAATTAAAGGCCAGTAATTAATTTGAGTGAAACCTAAATAATCACCAAAAAAAAAAAAAAAAAAAAGAAAGAGGAGAAAAAAA
>VUQI01012552.1:13871-40661 GCA_015106735.1 Paratilapia polleni
TAAAAAATAAAATTATTTTTTTTTTTTTTTTTTTTTTTTTTTTTTTTTTAATTTGTCATCCATGAAAAGCCCTTTGCTTTTGAAAGTCCACTTGCTGTCTTGGTCCTTCCAGGTCACTATAATAGTGGTCCTTATTGTCACTTTCTATAGTTTTCGTCACACTGTTGGACAGACTCCAGTGCTGTGGGCTGTGGACTGCAGCTGTCGAAAGTCCTTGTTGTGCTCTGGAAATCTGCTGCAAGCAGGACGGCCACTCCAGAACCTGCAGCAGCTGGAGAACTTATTCATATACTACAACTCCAAGCTCACTGAGGCTTCAGAGCAGAACAAGGACAACAGTCACTTTCTGTAGTTCTACATGCTGGAATTCATTAACAGGAGAAGGAACAGATTGGAGAGGCAGCTCCATTTGATTTGATTGGTTCAGTTTGTTTGTCTGTTTGTTAGCAGGATTACTTAAAAAAAAAACAAAAAAAAACATATGGACTGATTTGCATGAAAACTTTAACCAGGATCCAGGAATTTTTGGAAGGACTCTTTGCCACAGGGCAAAACTGGACACTGAAAGAAGAAGAACTGGGAGACATCGTGTAGATGTTCTCAAGAAAGTATAACAAACATATCTGCATATCAGTGCATGCTTGTTGTGGAGGACATTTTCAGCCTCGGAGGAGGTATTCAGTCATTTTTATTCAGCTTATGCTCATGCCATCGGCATCATATGTCAGTTTGTATGTTTACATGGGCAGTAGGTTAGGTATTATCCTGCTTTATTATCCGGGACATGAGGCAGAAGATTTTTTGATAGTCCTGTTTCATTCTAAAATGATCCAGGTTAAAGTTCATGTGTCTGCGATGCTTTCACATGACTGGTGCTGGTGAAACTTTTACTAATGTCTCTTCACTATGTTTTATGATCCACTGTTTGAATAACAAAAAAAACAGAAGTGAAGTAAACAACTTTTAAGTTCACACTGGAGGGGAAAAGAAAAATGATCAGTGTGAATGTTTTCTAGCAGGAAACTCTGGACAGCATTTAGACATTTATTAACCTTAAAACTAACAAAACACTAAACTGACTGTAGCATTTCAGAGGTGTGGTGATGTGCTGAAGATGACTAAGAACAGACACAAAACAACCACTCCTGTGTGTGCTTCCTCTACAGTAGAGCTGCAGCTATATTAATAAAACTGAAACTAGTGTCTATTTTTATATATGATGGGTCTCAGAATGTCACAGGTTCACCAGTAAGGTGATTTTGACAGGTTTCATTCCAGGAGGAAACATTTGGATCTAAAGCCGAGTTAACCAGCAGCATTTTTGCAAAGGTGCAGCTCAGTTTTTTGTTGTCACAAGTACGACAAACCACACCTAAATGTCGTGCTGTGAGCATTTGTGAGTGCAGCAAGTTGAGACTTACTATAAACCTTTTGACATCGGTGCAGCAATGCTTTTTTAGCGTGCAGTTTCTCATGATGTTATAGGTAAATGAAGTCTGTAGAATGACTCAGGGAGTGACCATCTGCTTGGATCTGCTCTTAAGACGTCTCAGTGGTGAAGAAATGGGCAACGGAGGCTTAAAATATCAGAACATCAGGCTGGTTGCTGCATCAGTAGAGATGCTTTTTGCCCTGCAGTGAATTGTGTGCGTGTGCTGAGCACCTCCTGCATGTGGATGAGAGTGAAGGCCAGGACCTTCCCAATAAAATGAAAATGCTGTCCTGAGTAAACCTTGCACAATAAGTAAGCAGAGAGAAACGATAACGCAGAAATAGTCCTGACTGATTGCAGCTCTCCCTGTGGCACACTCACTGGCTGGGTAAGTGCCGTGTCCTCCAAGTCAGTGATTGCCTGTTGTCCTTGGGATTCTTCATATTTCTGCCCACCCGCTTTCACTTTAAGACACAAAACCACCCATAAAACACTGCCTGTGCTGACAGTTACACTGAAGGATATGTGGACATGGTCTCTCTCTTAAAACACATTTTCTCTTGCATGAAATTAGGGGTGACAGGTGAGTAACATGACATCGGGCTGTGTGACCTCCAGCAGCATAAATACAACACTTGAAAACTTCCATTAGCATAACCACTTTGCTCTGAGGAGGACTAACCACCAGCACTCACTCACTCCATCTAACAGCAAGCTCCAGGCTCAAGAGCTTTTACTCATTCAGTCACTGATGTTGTTGTGACGTTCAACCACTGATTTAATTCAGATCAAAGACAAGAACAAAACAGACACGTAACAGACAGATTACTGGACATAAGTCACTCTAGGAGGGGGAAGTTAATCTGGAAATATTTTCATGGGTGGGTACATAGTGCCACATACAATGCAGTTCAGTACAATAAGTGCCAGAAACCTGAACAATCGTGTGCTGCGTTAGACTTTCCTGTAAAGTTATTTACAAGTCAGAAGGGTTGCTATTCAGTCATCACCTATTTTGTAGACCTGCCTGTTTATAACTGGTGCCACTGGTTACAGAGCAGCTGGCAGAGTGAGATTTAACCATGTCAGTGGCAGGTGTTTATCTGTTTTGCCACATTCGTTTTACACTGGCTAAATGTATGAAGATGATGTAATGAAGAGCTCAAAGACTTTAAAAAGTTAAACCTTTGTTAAAAAAAATTCCCCAACTCAAAAGGGGAATAAATAAATAAATGGTTAAAGTGTCCATTTTATACTCGTTTCCAGCTCCATATTTCTATTCTCTGACTCTGCTAGAGTAGCTCTGCATGATTCACAGTTCAAAATAACCCTTCTTTATCCTATACTGGGCCTCTGTGCTGTTTTAGCTCCCCCATCTTAATGCCACATTAAATATACCTTATTCTGACTGGTTACCCACCCTAAACGAAATGTTTGAATAGTAGGTGGATGGGGCTTCTGTGCTCACAGCCAAAGCTCTGTGCCACACAGAGACAAGAGCAGAAAACCCTCGTCTAAAACACCTTTACCTTTAATTCCAAGCTGTAGTCAGTATCAAAAGTTTTTCAATCCTATGTCTAAATGACATTTAGACTTATATATTATACATGAGGTGTCTGAAAAACTTTTGTTCAGGAACCATTCATGGTCACTGGTGCATGATCGCATCTCTAGAAACAGAAAATCAACAATTCCAGCATCACTTGTTTCTATCAATGAAGCATTCAAATACCTGTTAAAAGACCTCTATTATACATCCTACTGTATTCTTGGCACACTTTAAAAGTTTGAGAGTCACACTCTCTCAGACACAAACTCTTTGAGGGAAACCGCCCTTCAAAACCCTCTCAAAACTAAGAGGTGTGAATTATTTCATCATTACTGCCTTCCTTTTTACAGCATGTGCAAAGCTGCTTAAAAACACAGTCACTTCACTTGAAGCCACTTAAAAAAACAAAGCAACTAGAACTCGACCTGCTTTCCTAGTTTTCCTAAAGCCAAGCACTTAATTATTTTAAAATGGTAACTTGTTTCAGTTAAAATATTCCAATGTGATGCCACTGTAACAGAGACTTGGTCATCTTTCCACACATGTGAGTGTGTGTTGTATCAGCCTCCAGTCAGAAAGATGCACATAACCAGGCCAAAAGACATCATCACACCTCCTTTCTCTCTCGTTCTTTAAGGCTATTTATACTGACCTACATGGACTCTGTTTCTATCAAAACTGTTCTAATTCAGCACAATTTCAACGGGCTGCCTGCCCTCCTGAGAGAGAGTGAGCTAGATCAGTGCAGAAGTGGGATGCTCCAACAGGAGCTGTGACTTGGACATGCGACAGAAGAAAGAAATACAGGAGTTCAAGTAGGACTGCTGGATTATGGAAAAATCACAATTATTTTGGTCAATAATTGTAATCTCATTTATTGACCATAATTATTTACTAACTTTAACATCATACATTTATTGAACTTTACAAAAACATGGCTTTTTTGCAGGGGATTTCCTCAAACTTTAAATATAATTCAAATTAAAAACAAATAAAAAAGGGAAAAAGGAGGCGATAAAATTCCCACACATCCCACAGTGAATTAGAACCAGACTAGAGGGTGTTTTTGACCGTAAAACTCGTCTTGCAAGGACAGCTGCCGGTTCCTGCCAGACCACAGCTTCAGATGGGGGTGAAGAGAGGATCAGACTGGCACCTAGACCTGAACAGGAGCCACTCAGACAGCAAAGGAGAGCCAACAGCCCAACTAACACTCCAGCTGCTCGCCACCAAAAGTGGACTGGGTGACCCTATGTGATCCAGTAACAAAGGCAGCTGTAAGCAACTGTTAATGGTCCTTCCACAGGTTGAATTATGGACACCTTTGTTTCTTCTACATAGATCTTTATGACCAAAGATTCTCTTTGCATCATCTTTGCTCGACTGGTGAGCTCGATTTATAACGCAAGACCAAATGAGAGTTTTGCAGCAAAAATGAATGCAAAGAAGTAATTATTTTATTCCCATTAGCTTGGTTTCATAGTTGTTAGAAACCAGTCATAATTGGAGGGGAAAAAAACAAAAAAGATTCACCCCCCTGGTTTAAGGAAGATTAACTTAGACACACTATGTATTGTGTAAAGTAATATTAAGTAACTTCCTTCTAGCTTTGACTTGCAGTTTTATTTGTTTGCTTGTTTTAATCACAATAACATGTTACTGAAGTAACTACAGAGGTCAGATTCACAGGTCTGGCTTCTGTCAACCCGATCCCTCGAGTCTACTGACAGCCTCTGAGGGCACCAAGTCCTCCAGAGCCGAATGCCAGCCCGGTCTGATTGTCTCTAGTGAACTGAATTCCCACGCTCTGCATGCCAGTCTTCAGCAGCCAAAATCAGACGGGTATTTTAATGACCACGACTGCTGACAGGCTCCACAAAGAGGGCATACAGAAATAACTCTGATTTCTAACCAAGTAAAAGTTTGACTGTGTTTAAAATGAGGTGGGACCATTAAGTGGATTCACACACACAATTTGCTTATTGTATGGGTGAGGGTGATGATGACTAAGTGGTTTCCTCTTTGCAGAACCTTATAAACCTCCCAGATGTTGCCTAAAAGGGAGTGGCTGTAAGAAAGTTCAGCTTATTGTGAAGCCAGACGTGAGTCAACTGAACGGACGTCACAAATGGACAAATCGAGCCGTTGTTTCCAAACCTGACGAACTCAGCAAACGACTCCATATACACTGACAGAGGAAAATTCAATCGATGAAAAACTACGGTACAAAATATAGAAAATGCTTGTAAAACATACAGTGATGTAAGTTTTTCAGATCTTGTACAGAGCTGTGTTTTGCAGCTTAACAGTGCCACCAAGTTAAAGTTGAGTTCCAAACTGAGATATAGCCCAACTGATAGGCTGATAACAATATTAATAGTTCATGAGAAAGCTCATTCTCCACTTTGGAAACAGTGCAGTAACTACAAAACCACATATAAAAGCCAGTTTTTCAATTTTATAAGCATTATTTATTAGTAGTTGGAATTTGCTCAGATGTCATGGAGATCAATCTGCTGACCTGCAGGTCTGCAATGGTAATAGTAGTAATATCTCGTCTGTGTTAAATAAGTAATTAGAGTTCATTTATGAACACAGACTGTATATAAATGGTGGTCGTTCTTATTAGGGATTTATGCTTCAGCGTTAAATCTACACCATGGGTACCACAAACCCCTCTGAAACCCTATGACATAACCTACGGCGTAACCTGACGTGCACCTCCCTAGAAACATTAACTGCACGTCACATCGACGCAGCCCGCAACTATATTGATTGGCCTGTTCAGTACAATCAATTCCTCCTATGCATGTCCAGCTACTTTTTCGCTGCGGTTCTTGAATTTATCAATGACAGAATAATAATGATCGCCTCAATATGAACAATAATAATCACAGCATCAATATAAGGACTCATAGGTGTCAGCAAATTCCTATCGGAATGCCGAAACTATCGGAATGGACATGTGGGAATGTACAAAGAAGTGCAGAAACCTGAGGGATAAATACATTTTTGCCTCAGAAAAAAACTGACCACAATAAAGAGCGAGGACCCAGGAGGGAAAAAAGTCCTAGCATTTTATTTGTTTCTACCGTGACAGCAATGCATATAAAACACTGAGACACGACCACAAGGTAATTAACACATAATGCACCACCCACAGGCATAAATGCCTCCAACGACGTCGGCCACTTACGTAGGTTACGTCATAGGCTCTGCAAAGATTCACCGCAGAAATCTAAATCAGGCATCAGACTTGAAGCCAATGCTGAAGTGCCTTAAACCTGCTTTCTCTCCAATGGTCAGCGGGGGGCGCCTAGGGTTGTAAAAGAAGTATAGAAGACTATGGGAAAACGGCCCTCTGTTCTTTTGATCTATGACCTCTGTAAACAATTTCCTGACATGGTTTTACTCTTATTGAAGAAGACACAATGTGCACTTAGTAAATTATGTTCTCAATTAGAGTTCAAAAGCTGGATGACACAGGGTATGCATTGGGGCAGACCTACCTTGTGACTGACAAGTTGCTACCCTGTGTAGTGTCCCTTGGTTTATCACTCAGTTTCACTCCTTACTTGTGATGTCTGGTTTCAAAAAGCTAAGATGGCCACATTTTTTATACAGTCTATGATACGAAAGATGGATGAAAGCGAAGCAAATGCCATAAACAAAAATTCCTTCAAATGGCCAGCAGAGGGTGACTCTTATCTCAAAAAAAAAGTCAGAATTCATAAAAATTTACCATACTGCTCATTTAATTTGGTACCTTAGCATTTTCCTATTAACTTTATGGTCTCAATACCTGTTTCAACTCTTATTTAATACAACATGAAGCTAATTTTGTAATTTTGGTCCCATTTAGATTAAAATAGACCACAGAGTAAAGCAGTATATGGTATAGGGTGGGCCTAACTTGTGACTGATAGATTTTTGAAACCTTTATGTTGTGATGAGGAGTGTGTGGATCTGATTGAGAAATGTGAACACTTTAGGCTCATTCAGTAGTGACCTATCTGATAAGGACCGAGATGCCCATTTTGAGGCTTGGCAATGTTACTGAGGCAACATCCATCTTCTACATACAGTCTATGTTCATGATTTTTGTGCTTTCCAGATCAAACTCCACCTTTGAAGACTGTGTTGAAGGCTCTTATTTTGTCAAATAATTTGCTTATTATAATAACCTTACCAATAAATGGAAAACTCAAACAATACTAAGTGGTTGTATTGACTAGATTATATTATTAAGTAGTCTTCATGAGTGTTAATCAGAAGGGAAAATGCTGAGTGCACAACCATCATGTTTGCACCACAAACACATGGAGCAGCTGCAGGGCTCTCACGACTGCAAACAAACTGGCCAGCAACTGGGCAAGCTACTTAAAGCCGGGAATAAAATAAATAGTATGTGCTTCAGACATTTCTAAAAATAAAACAAGGGAGGCAGCTGGGTCTGAACAGTGGAGACATGCAATGCAACCAGCAGAGCTACATTTCAGTGTTTTCTGCATACTTTGACTACAATGATAAACAAACATTTGGTTTGCCAACCAGCTGGTGACATATTGTACATGATGCCCATTTAAGATATTTTGGTATGTTTCCAACTGGGTATAATCTATCTTCTTGTCTTTTTCTCTGTGGAAGTACACTTGTTGTTGCCTGAACAGGCTGCTTCAGGCAGCAGTAGTTTATGTTGAAACTCCCAGTGCTCCTAAAGCATGATGGGAGAATGCAACACCTCACAGGAAGTTACACAATGTAGCTCTGTGAGTGAACAACAGGAGATCGGTTGCACAGAGGAATCTCTGTGACATGTTTATTTCCAAAAGATGATTTATTTCTTAATTAAATCGCACACTTTCAAACACAGCTGTTTACTCCTCGCCACTGGGCAGTGACACCCAGAACAGGAAGGATTATGTGGTTTGCATAAGAGCCCACAAACATGGTTGTTGCATCAAGGAGCTCAACACCAACTGTACACATGAAGTTTACTGTCTGCTGCTCGCTCCTCTTCTCTGTTCAGCACACTGGATTCCAGTTTTTAAAAAATGGGCCTTCAGGGCTCATCTGCATGCACATAATTATCGACAAACTGAATGAATGAATCTGATGTAATTGCAATGCTGAGAGGTCAGAGGGGTAAATAAATGTTACTGATGATCAATTACTGATTTACACCATTCAGCCACAACATTAAAACCACCCATGTATCACTAAGTTCCCACCAAAACAGCTCTGACCTATCACGGCACTGACACAGGACCTCTAGAGGTGTCCTGAGGTATCTGACCCCAGGATGTTGGCAGAAGATCCTTCGGGTCCTGTCGCCAACTCCGGGGCTTATTTGATATAAGCGATCTTATATCAAATGCTGAATTTAAAAGCGTGAATTTAGTGAAGGAAGCATGATTGTTTTTCTTGAGAGGCTCTGAGTGTTTTTGTTGTGGGTATTTGCATATCATGATACATAAGCTGCATTTTACGTTGTATTTGTTGCATTTTGAATATATTGTGAGCCTGTATGTCTGCTACTTGAGGCTGGCTGCAAAAAGTGAGTCAGTTCCCACAGACTCCCATGCTTTTAAAATGTCCATTTTACAGCAGAAATAAGCATGTTTACAGCCTGCTACAAAAAGTACTTTTAACCTCTATTCATAACTCCACAGTGAGTGGATTTTATTTTTTTTTTTTATAACCCACCAGTTTACATTTTGTTAAGGCTTAAAATTTGGCGACACACCTGCTTTGACTGACAGGCATGTCGACACAGGCAGCTGCCTACTAGGCCTCAACTGTGCTAATTTGAATCACTGAATGCACCTCGCAGCTGTGTGTGGAGTATTTTTAACACAATTACCTGAGCGATAATATGGTACTCATGCACTTTATGGATACAGCCTGCTAAACAAGCATTAACTTAGCACTCCACCCCTCTCATCCATATACGGTAATTTCTGGCTCCAAAAAAATCCACATGGCGGGGGCCAAGACACTAACGCTGAGGCTTCAAAGTCCCAAAACCAATTCGTCCAACTTTTATATACAGTCTGTGGGTGGGACCGCCATGATTCAAGGTCGTTCCTGCACCTCCCATGGATGCTCGACTGGATTAGGATTTAGGAGATTGAAGGTTGGGCCCACGTCTTGTCCCTCAAACTGTTTCACTGATGATGGTGATTGTGAGTCAATAATTGGTGATTTAATGCTGTGGTGGTACAGTTACACAGCTGCTTCTCAGGACCTTCTACCTTGCACATGGACCTTACAGCATTTTACACTGGTCCTACTTTCACATACCTCAGCACTGTCTGGCCTAAGTGTATTACCACCCTCAGTGTACCTGATCTAATAAATCTTATATCTGGACTCAATCACCCCACCTAATCCTGCCTCTACCTCCCCTCTTATTCCCTGAGCTTTGGAAGAAAATCAGCCATGTGGAATAAACAGGAAGGAGTTTGTGATAACAATCTGCAGTGGGCTGTGCACATAGTGATGTCATCAAGAGGAAACTAATAGAACGTCCTTTTATGGAGACATGAATCAGGCAGGGCAAGCTGAACTGAAGCCAGCACTTTGTGTATATTCACATATCAGGAATGGCATGCATGTAATTGTTTGGAGAATTAATGTTTGAGCACTTCATGGTATAATGGTGTTCCCTGTTGAAATCACCTTAAGAGAAGGAGACTTTAAAAGTGAAGCAAACTTAGGCAACCAAGTGAAATTGGGTGTTTCTACTGAACAGAAGCAGAATTACAAAACATCACTATTTATTCAGTGTGCCTTTTGACTGGTGGCCGTCATTGTATAAACGTGTGTCCCCAGCATTAAAGATTAACTTGGCTCTTACTGCCTGAGGGATTGTGGCTTTCTGGCTGTGTGGTGGGCTTCATCTTCTTCATCATCAGGGCTCAGACTAATCCACTCTAAATACTCAATTCCTTAAACGCTTCACTGAGCTTCCGAGATCCACACAGTGCCAACCTGGCAAGTTAATCCCCACTTTAGATTGTCTCTTTAAACTTGTGCAGACAAAACAGGCTGTCCAACAGAACCCTAAACAGCTGCTGGGCCTGGTACTGATAACTGGGCAAAACATTAGAGAAACCCAATAAATTCTGCTGAATTTTATTGGAGATTATCAGAGTAATTCTTCATCATTTACATCAAATCATCAACCATTATGGTACAAAACAAACATCTATCCTGTTCTTCTTGGTATCCAATAAATGCTACCCTTCTGTAAATTTTATCTTTTTTGAGTAAATTGTGCCATATCTGTTACAGGCCAGTCCTGGTTGATAATATCAATATTATCTAACTATACTTAGCACAAAAAGTAAGGAAATTTGTGTTTGGTCGATTATTTCTTTGTTGTAACAATGCTTGTTGGCAATAAATCTCATACCGCTGGAAAGCCTGTTAATTTCCCTTTAAATGGTGCCACATTTATAAGGAAAATGCATTTGTAGGTTGAGCAGCAGAGTTGAGTATGTGGGTTACGCCCATGAAGAACTTGCCAAATCTTCTCTGCCAATGTCAAACAGCTTATTCTGCTGTTAACTCTTGTTTGGTGTCGTTTATTGGATTGGAAGAAACAAGACATATTGTCAATTCAACAATTTATTCATTTAACAAACTGGGGCCTCAGTAGCATGTGGAAGAATCATACACAGCGACACCAGCCTGGCACCTCCTTCTCATGATGGTCACCAGCTTGGTCACACACTGCTGTAGGATGGCATCCCCCGACACTCCTATTCAAAAGAAACAATCTGAAAATGTCTTCCATGTAATTTTCCTGTGAGCACCAACCCTCACTTATCATACAAGATTGTAGAACACCGAGCTTACAGCTGGGCCTGTAAGGATGGTGAAACTGTCTTGTTGGTTTTAACATTTTGGCCCATCTCTTTACAAGCAGCACAGCGGCACCCTTCAGACTTGAACTTAACTCACAACAAGATGTCATGAACATGTCCCAAGGAGGTACACAATCAATCGGTAACACAATGGTAATAGATTACACAATGACCACTATGGTCTTCAAGGTACTTCTGCATTGGCTTCCATTGGCTTCCCAATCAACTGTTGTGCATGTTGCCCATTTTCATTCCCACCCCAAAGCAACACCCTACATCCTCTGGGTGAGGCCATAACTGGGCTGATATATATAGTATGAAAGCCAACATACCAGTCTGCAGGTGTGTAAATGTGCTACATTAGCACTGGAAAACTTTGCAGGCAATCATAAATCAATTAGTAATCTACATTTCACCCTGATAGCGATGCCGCAGGAACAGAGATTAAAGATCACATAGTTGGTTTACTTGTTCATTAGTGTTTTGCATGATTCCCTGTAATAAACACCTGCATTCAAATGCTGTTTTTATTAACTGGTGGTATATTTCAAACTATTTCAAAAAGACATTCAAAAAGGGGGGAAATCATAACAAAGTGAAATTTAAGCAACCTATCCAGGCATGGATAGCTTGTACACACAGAGGCACGTGTATACAAGCGCATGACGTACAGTATGCCTACATAATGTAGTCTACTTCTATAGAGCATCTATACTCTGGGGACTGCTGCCCCTTACCACCAGCATCCCAAAGCAGTCAACTTAAAGGAAACAGCGATCTAGCCACAAAGTTCCTAAGTTGATAACAATGCACTCCTGTTTCCTGCTTCCCTCCAGATACAAATCCAGCACACACTCAGACACACACATTTAAGTTTTTTACTCGTGTGTCTGTGAGAGGAAGAGAGAAACAGAAGAGATCTAAAGAAGCAAAAGGCCAAAGTAAGTCACACAGAACAAACTGCAGCGACATAATGCCTCGGACAAATTAAATATTCATGATGGCACAAGAGAAAAGGTAATTAAAAGGTATCCTCACTAGGAAGCAAATTTCATGGTAATCAGTCCAATAGATGTTGTTTTGATGTGAACTAAAGTGCTAAACTGTCCAAGGGGCAAAAATCCCACCCATGCTATAAAAACTACAAGTCAAATTGAAATGTGGCAATTAGTTTCATAGTCTTACTTCCAAACTTACCAACACAAAGGCTACAAGTTTGCACTTGCACCCAAAGCAATGACAGTGTACTCTGCTCTGCACAGGCTCCTTTAGCCTTTCTTCTACTGCCAAACTAAAATAAACCAAACATTTTTAGCCACACTAATGGAAACAATCCAAGAACAGCACATCACTTCTGTGTGTGTGTGTGTGTCTACGGACAGTACAGTATACACGTTCACTGCCAGCAATACAGTCCATTATATTCTTTATATAGTCTCAGTGAGATTTTAAAAAAAGAAGAGCGAAATGGCCAAGACAATTCTACACAAACAGACAGAAATCCACCTGTCTCTCACAACAATCGAGCAAATAAAGTAGTGTTTCTGGGTGGGCCATCCAGGTATACTGATGGTAAATATGATTTTTTTTTTTTATCCGTTAGACACATTAATACGATTATCAGACAATCTCCTCGCTCTTATTTTGGAAGTTCAGTCACTGCTAACGTGCTAGCTTTGGTCCTTCGCCGTTGTGTGTTTCCTTATAGGCTGGTTGGTCAGATAACTGTTGTGATGTTCCTCCATGTCATTCAGCTGTCTATAGTCTTTAGTTACGCTTCGGACAAACTCCAACTTGGATGTCTTTGTCTGAAGTTGGCGACATTGCTGCTTCTTCTGCTCTGGAGACCCTCTCTGAGCTGGAGGGTTGCTCTAACCAGAACCTGGAGGAGATGCACAGCTGGTGCTCATCAAGGCTGCAGAGCAGAAGTAGGACTATCGTGGCCACTTGTAATAGGAAGTCATCAACGGGGTGAAGAACTTAATCACGTCATTTAGAGTCACAAAATATAAATAGTATATGAAATTATTTAGTAATTAATTAGGAGAGCATGACAGCTACCACCTTCAGTTTTTCTCCAACTCTGATCCTAAACTAAAAGCAGCTGGTCAACAGCTATGTCCTTGAACCTAAACATGCTTACAGTTCAAGATTTGCAGAAAACATTCTGTCATAGTGGTCGCACTTTTACATCCAAAATAAAACTCAACATTCGGTACGTCCATGCAGTCATCCAATGACCTGCCTTGATTTTGCACCCATGTCTTCACCCAGCATTCATTGACCTATGCTGACATGTTAACTGACTCTGCTGACTCCTGTGCTCACTACACTGAGATGTAAGCAGCCTCCCAACTGTTAAAACTGAGCTCAATAGGGCACTTTTGACGGCTGGGTGACCTGAAGCCAGTAAAGCATCTGAAATGGATTTGGCTTCATCAAATAATCAAATTTTAATCTGAATAATGATTTAAAGTTCAGCTCTGTGCACCTCAATCATTCAAGCCCATCAAACGTCTATGTATGTGTGTCAAAAACCCATGTGTGGACTGGATCAGGTTTAAGAGGAGCACTTTTACATGAGTAGAAACTAAGACCTAAGAGGAGTGTGAGAGCAGTAAATAACTGCTCTCCACTACTTGTCAAGAAGATATCAGCCTCTGTTTTGACTCTCCAACACCTGGCTGACATTTAAAAGTAGAAACTCCTTAAAATTCGGGTCAATATTTATCAAAGGTGCTGTCTAGTTAAATTTAACAGCATTCACAGGTCAACTCCATCCACACAAACAGACTCACGTACAGGTATACACCAAGTTTACACTAGGGCACACAAAGCTGGGTATGATCATCAGTGTAATCCATACTGCAGAGAAATCTTTACCACAAGTTTTGAAGAAAGACAGAGTGCCTCTGGCCAAATTCTCTCTCTTATCATTACTGTGAAAAGCTTGTGACAGCTTTGACTTTATGTCCAAAATATCTTTGTGTTGTGTTGAATAGATATCAACTGAAGCTGAACTGGGGTTGGGCTGTACCTTAATACCAACTTCCATCAAAAGATGGCACAATGAGTTAATGTAAGCTTTATTTAACAGTCATTAAGAGCTTATTCTTAGTTACGAGAGGAACATGACAAAAGGCACATCCTCCTGAGGAAATGGGGGAAGGGTTAAAGAGAAATATCAAAAGTTAAAACAACAGCAGCAGCAACAACAGCAGATGTACTGGTAAAATGCTGTATGTACGGGTTGTTCTTATTTTACATGCTATATTACCATTTTTAAGTAATATTTTTGCAATGACCTAATCTGTTTTCTTTAGGTCAACATCAGCTTATTACCAAGTAAAACTCATTTACGGGGATGCCTGTCTTATTGCTTTTTAAATACACTTGTGGACAAAATGTGTCTTAGTTAAGCAGTGTGATAAATTGCACTGATTAACTGAACCTAGAAGATGAATAAAATGTAAGCAAATGATGGACTGACAGTTGTACATAAACAAGCTGAAATCCCTTCCAGCAGCACGCAGCATGAGGGGATTTGAATAATCCTTTTTACCAAATTGTCCTCTTGTCCTCAGAGCTTTTCAATCAACATGTCAGTCAGTAATGACCAAATTAAAAGGCTGCAGCGGGTTAAACCAGCTTTGACCAAAATGCCACAAGTCTGCAGCAAAGCATGCAGAGTAAAAACTCGTCATACAACAAATATTTAAGATATAATGCCAGATATCACCTGTGGGTCTTGCAGATCTCTAATGGCCCTTCCTGCCTTATGTTCCCCTACTGGCTGGGGAGCTGGTGGAGAGCAGGTCTATGTGCTGCTGACCTATCCAAGACTGTAGAGCAGAACGAAGCCTACCATCACCAGCTGATGTCAAAAACCATGGAGTCGGAGTCAATGAGAGACTCACCGGAGGGACAGCTGATTATATAAGATCTGTGATTTGTCACCAAGTACTTGGTTATTAAGGTTTTTGCAAGGAAGCAGCTTAATTCAATTCAATTCAATTCAATTTTATTTGTACAGCGCCAAATCACAACAACAGTCGCCTCACGGCGCTTTATATTTTAGGGTAAATACCCTACAATATTAGACAGAAAAGACAGGAAACCCCAACAATCAGACGACCCCCTATGAGTAAGCACTTGGCAACAGTGGGAAGGAAAAACTCCCTTTTAACAGGAAGAAACCTCCGGCAGAACCAGGCTCAGGGAGGGGCAGCCATCTGCCGCGACCTAATAAATGATCCAACTTAATAATTAATTTAAAAAGGACGCATTTCCCTCCTTTTGACTAAAACAAGTGTGCAAACACCCACCCTCTGGACCAGACAGACTCCAAATCCACACCAAGACTTTACTTGGGTATATTAATTTTATTCTTGCCTGAGAAATGATGCTCTTATTTTGAAAGTAAAGTCACTGCTAAACAACAAACCCCATCTCAGCTGCTCACTGGCCAGGCTGCTCATGTGGTGGTCCTCGATATCATTCAGCTGCTTCCTCAGACAGGATCTTGTCCCGTGGAGGGACAATGTCACCGTCTTTCTTCCGCTCTGGAGTTCCTCTGTGAGCTGGTGGGTCACTCCAACCAGAACCTGCAGCAGGTGGAGAACTGGTTCATGTGCCATCACACCGAGCACTCCAAGGCTGCGGAGCAGAACAAGGGGTACCATTGCCAGGTGGAGTTCAAGATGGTGAAGTTGGAGTTCATCCACAGGAAGAGAGACTTAGCCGAGAAGCAGCTGATTATATTGCTCAGTTATTTATTTGTCACAAAGTACTCGGCTAATAAAAGATTTGCAGGGGATAAATTTATAAATGGTTTTATACCACGACAAACAGAATGTAAATCTGTGGGAAAAACTGCATGCCAACACGCTCACAACGAAAATCAGCAAAATTTATCATCTTAGTTTAGCATGATTAACACTTGACACAAAGTGCAGCTGAGGCTGTACTGACCACGCTGAAATTTTGGCCTGATAATGACACCATGTCTCAACCAGATTTCACTGCCATCAATCCCACAACAGAGGCATATTTCAATTTCGTGGTGGAAAAGTTCACCAAAGTCAGCAGGATTAATCCTCTGGTACTGTGGGTAACTGCTGAGATAGTTCAGTGTGTCTGGGTCTCATTATTTCTTCACACAAACAAAAGATAATTAAAATGAACAAAGCATTTCAAAGCAGTGTAACATAAGTAACCTAAATCAGAGTTCGCTGCGGTTGTTGCTACTGACAGCTAACAGTTAGCGCATTAGATTAAATCCACACAGCTGATTTCAGTTTATCTGATCAGAGTGTGTGTTTGGCTGACTGATGTCCTTGAAACTGTTAGCTGTGTTGTGAGGCATGATAAATAAATCTTTACCACTGCATAAATTTTGACTACAAGAAGTGCAGGTTGTGTATTATTTATAACATTAGCAATGATCCTGTTTGGTTCAAATATCCCAGAGTTGTATACCACTGTGACTGTGAGCCAGCACCTGAAACTAAAGCGGCCAAATGGAAATCATTTTCAGGGTTTCTTCACTTAATAGACTGTTTAACTGTAATCAAAAGCATGTAATCCAAATATTTAAACACTTTTATGATCAACAAAAAAAAAATAAAAAATGAAGGCAATGAATTTAATCCTCCTTATTTGTTTTTACAGAGACATCAGCCACTGTGTGCCATCCTCCATCCTCCAGCTACAGTACAAATTAGTGTTTACAACAGGATTCAGATTGTTTGACAGACCCGACTCCCCTAAAGTACAGGAGAACTAATGTCCTGATACTCAGTGCCGACATTCTTTCCTGCTGTGTGGTCTCCTCCCATTTCTTCCACAAGTAGTCAGGGTTTACAGTATTGACAGTTCCCCAGAACCTTGTAGTACTGTAAATGTCCAGCAACATGTCATATAAACCACAGCTTTTATGAATTAACACATTAGCTCAAACAGCATGCACCTCCAGCTGGCTACACTACTTGGCACAGGCTCCATCCTGCAGAAACCTGCAGTTTCCATGTTTTCGTACTGGTGGGACGGCCAGCTGGTGAGCCAGAGCCAGAAGACACAAACCCCCAACCCCCACCCACAGACCCAATCTAAAACTGGGGTGCAGCAACAGCTGATCTTCCAGGAGCATCTATTTTTAAATCTTCTTTGCAGAGCGGGCCAACTCATCAGGGCTGACATACCATCCTGTCAGAGAACAGCCAGTGAGGGACTCGACCCATCTGCCACTTAAAGACACAGACTTTCTCTCTGCTGCGCTGATGTGACAGAAAACAGGTCGCGGTTGTGCCTCCCTCCCTCGACAAACACATGACAATTCATCCATCAAAGATAATCTCCTGTTTGGAGATTCAATATCTGCTGCTGCATGAGCTCTGTCAGACTCCTCTAAACCTCAGCCGGGTAACATTGCTGCTACAACAAGAATCAATTACCAGCTACAGGAATGTGCAACCTCAGACTCTCCACAGCAGCGTAAATAGTCAGCTAAGCAGTGAAGAGAAGATAACATTCAAACATTCAAACTGCCAAACCATGGCCATTCACAGCTTTGAAAAAGAACAGACTGCAGAGTGTGACAGTTAACAGAAATTATATGCAAATTGACTGAAACATCCGGGTTAGGTTAGCAAAGACGACTTCCTCCCAACTGAAGGAAAGTTGAATCTGAATCAGTCTGACACAGCTGAGAGTTCAGGTCTTCATGCTCCCTGGGAGCCACACTGGAAAATATGAAAATGTTTTTTCAGCAGGAATAATATAGAGGATTACATCCTCAAAGGCACCACAGTGTTGCTTAGTAACAATAAATGTGCGGTTTTACTTTGTTTCTTGTAGCTTATTATGAAACTAAATTTTAATATTGATATTTAGCTTGAGGTTTACACCTCAGGTGAACAAAGAGTTCACTTCAAACTGGGTGGCTTAAGTCCTGAAGATCCACCAGGCATTACTTCTGCTATAAAACAGCAATTTTATCCTACACTAGTAGTTTCATAATAACATAAGAGATTAGGGACTTTGAAACAGTATAAACCTGTCAAAACATGACTTCGGCACCTGTTAAAAAACAACTACACGTGACTGCTGCCAACTACGGTTCTGTATTATTGAAAGAGAGCCCAACAATTCAGCAGGTCAGCACATGAAAGGCTTCCTCATATAAGCTCAGTAAACCATCTTAATCAGCTGCAGGTTATATTTATTATAGGATCTGCAATGACTTCTATCCATGCACAGACTTTACCATAATAATGTTTGAAAGTATAATAATTAGTACTGTTTTGAATGCATTTTAGCTTATTTTTTTTAAATCAAAGGGGAAAAGTCTAACAGTATAATTCATGTAACATTATACAAGTTTTATAAGACCATTCAAATCCAAGATATACATACAAAAGCAGACATAATGAAGTGAAAGAGAAAAAAAGTAGCAGAAACATGGGGTATTTTTATTCTAACCCAAACTCTTTTACATAAAGTCTGATCTAAATGGTTTAATAAACTCAATCCATCCTTTTCAACATTTATCCAATATGTCCCTCGTAACTCTCAAATCATACATTACATTAAACCAACCTAATCACGAGGGCGTCCTTGGCATAGACATGTTTTGTGATTGCTTTTTAGCCAGCAACCAGCACTGATATATTAGTTTGTTTACCACACTGGTCCCGTCCTCAATGCAAGTATTAAGACTTGCAAAAAAGTGTAATTAACTGCTTGGTTATGTTTATGTAATTTATAATAATTTAAGCCTGACTGATACATCTGGAAGCCACTATCGTCCGCCGATATTGGCCTGTCAAAGAAATATCATATAGTGTGACGGCAGCATTTTACCATAAAGTTTTAGTGGAGTTGTCCACACCAACTAGAATTACAATCTTTTATGCACATTTTAATGTTTCTGTGTGTGTCTGGTTTTGCTCAGTCTGTGCTTTTTTCACTACCAAAACAAGTCATGTAAGTACGACAGTAATATGAATTCAGTCCAAATGCTGAGTTAACACTAGCTGGAATAATGTTAGGATGTCCTACGCTTGACTTGGCCTACTGGACGCTACACTGACTCGCTGCAACACCTTGTGGTTCAAAGTGGTATTACACAAGAGTACAGCCCCAGCCCACTGTCATCTTATGCTGATATCACTGCAACACAATACAAGGTGTCATAGCTGCTGTTTCTTTACATTGCATTGACAGATTTAGTTCATTTTAGAAAATTTTAAACTCTTTTCAAACAAAGGTTTTCTTGTTAGAAAAATACCTTTAAGTTAAGAGTAAAGATCACATGGGCAAAACACGGCTCAAGGGCAAACCAGCTCAATCTGACCTCAGATGTCCTTAACTCTTTCCCCCTTGGACGCCTACTAGGAGTAACCCTTATACAGCTTATGGAAAAACATGGAAGCTATTCTAATGGTCATCAAACCACGTCTTTATCGATGTATACTGAGGTGTCAAAACATGTGATTAAGGGGAGGTCATCAAACGTCGTCTTTATGAGGGAAAGAACAACTCCAAACAACTAAAAAACTCCAGCCTCCAGCCAAAAAATAAATAAGTAAGAGGATCTACTATTGTATTTCACTCCGTTTTAACAGATGGCACTCCACTCGTGTGCAAACTAATTTTGTGATGAACTACAACCCCATGCACCTTAATGGTAAATGTATAAAAAATAAAAGCTGATACAGCATTAAGTGGATTGTTTTATGTCAACAGTCTAACAGTCCTTCTATTATGCTTTATGTCTACCCCAATTCATGGAGTTTAACAACCTTTATAAAGTTACATGGAGTTTAGCATAACTCAGCACTATGTGCATTATATTTGAATTCAGCTGTTCAAAATGTCTTTTGATTACAGGGGGAGAGACAGCTCCTTTACCATGGTGGTTTGGCCCCCTGAGGAAAAAAAATGCTGACACCCCTGGTCTAAATAGTTATTTCACCACTTTGCAAAACAGCTGTTCAATATAAGCCCACGTTTAAACTCTTATACAGTAGCCTGATACTTGTCACCTACTACCCTCTGTGCGTAAGGCTGAAAACTGATTTACTTTGTACACTGTATTCATTTCTGATCAAATACTGATTTCATGTGGGGCCCCCACGTGCCACCTCACTGAAAATAAAATCCTAGAAACGCCCCTGATGCACTGGTATCGTGATGTTTAAAAAAATGGGGACAGTGTTTATTTTTAACAGTCAGCAATGATTAAACTTTTGGAAACGTGAATTCAGAGATGAAAAAAACCCAAATGTCTCTCACATATGGAACAGAAACGTAGTTAGCTGCCTTTAAGTAGGACGATGTAGGTTTGGGGGTCTTATAGTGACATTGGAGTTAGTTGCAGCTCTTTAAAAGTTGCGCTACTGTTTCCAAAGCTTTCAATGAAGATTTATTGTCTCCCCCTCACTCACCTCTCTGGCTATGAGATTCAGGGCATCGTCCTCTGCCGTCGTCCTCTCCTTCTTGGTAGACCTTTTCCGTCCTGTCCCCTGAGTCCCCATGTTTTTCCCCTCAAACACTTAAATCCACTCGCTGTCGATAAATTCAGACTTCAGTAATCCAAAGAGACCCGCGGCTCGTGCGTCTCATGTGTTTTCTGAAGATTTCAAGTTAAAGACGCAGAGTAAGTGGCGCAAACCCGGGCTGCCTGCTCTGCTTCTTAGCGTGCCTCATTGTCATACATCCGTCTTCGCACTTCTTCCTGTGTTTCTGCAGCGACGCACGAACTCACGACAGAGTCTGCTTCAGAAAGCTGCGCCCGATCCCCACGTGCGGTACGAAATTCAGGTCAGAAATGTTCACCTGAACGTCGCTGTCCTGTTAAACCAAGTCCGTACCCGCCTGTCACTGTAAAAAAAATACAACACAGAGATTATTTTAAAAAGAAGCACTGATTTTAGATAAACTACAATTTGAAAATCTTATTACAGGCTTGTCATGTTCCTGCAGCTGCGGTGTGACTCCACCACCTGTCGGATTCACAGCAGCGGAGTGTCACACTGAAAAACTCCAAAGGCCGTGCTCATTCAAGCTGTCTTCACGTGCTGACGGAAATATGGCTGCTGTGCAGGTCCCATACACTGTATGTATAGGATGGATGTAGCCACCACGCCAGCACCCACTGGGTTTGGATTCCTCATTTTGAAGTCTTAATGCAGAGAACTTCTTATACAATGCAGACTTCCATGTTTTCACAGGGGGCGCTCATGAGATAGTTAAGAATGAATGGAGCTCTAAGGGGCTGTCACCCAAAAATTAAAATTTTGTGTGGTAATTTTTTTTTTGTTCTTGAAATTTTCATCATGTTTTTGATGGAAAGAGTTGAAACAATAGATTTAGCTAAATCTTTAGGTTCTTTACAGGTTTCATTTGTAGTAAAATGCCTTTCTGTGACAACAACAGACGTCTGCTTATCTTTTGAAAACAGGTACCACTGAAGGACTGTGTCCTTCTGTAGGCCTAAACAGACCAATCAGCTTGCATTAGCAGAATGCTACCATTTTTATGGGCAAAATCAACTTCCCTGTAATAAAATAAAGGACATTAATGTCATTTTATTTCAGTTCATGCTGTATTTGTGAAAACTAAAATAAAACATTGACTTTTTTGTTTAGAAGCAGGTGTAAATAATTATTTTAGCTATTATGCTCCATTCACTCCTATTCATCAAGGACTATTACTTGATCACCCCCTGCTGTGCTTCCAGCTGAACTGCAGCCAAAAGAAAGTGGGATGGCTCTGCCTCAGTGTTAGCATTTTTGGCTGCAGCCACTTTAGTTTATCACTTTAAGTTTATCACTAAGATATCACTTAACCCTGTTTTGCATTTTACTTTACCATGAGATGCAAATGCAGATCAAAGTATTTCTTCTCAGCTTGTACATTAAAAATCAAACTATTTGTCTTAGCTGTGTAGGCTCAAGTTCTAGGCTGAGGAGTTTCTGCACAGCACTTGAACACAGCACCAACCTCTGGACTGGGACTCCATCCACATTCAAGGGATTCAGTTTCTGCCAGAAACCACAGCTCCTGCATGGACTATCTCATTCTCTCACACCCCCTCTGCTATTTTTAATGATGACCAGGCAGCTCTAAAAAAGCCTGGTGCTTCTTAAAGACACAGACAAGGCCTTACACTGCCCCTCAAACACAATGCAGACCCAGTACAGTGTGTGTGTTTAGAGTGATCTCATTAAAAGCTTTTTATATCCTCTGGTATCACTGAGGTATCAATAGGAACTGCTGTAAAAAGATACTTTTACAGAGTGCCTCTAAGTCTAAAATCATACAGTCGAGGAATGTGAGATTGAGGTGTATACACACACTCACAGTTTAATTACACAGTGAACAGTTAGTTCCAGTTTAGTTACCACAGTGAAAGAGCCACTGTCCATTGTGTTGTTTCTGTTTGCACTCACTCATACAAAACTTTGGTATAAGGATGAACACAGTTCTGTCTATCATAACCAGGGAGACGGGCTTAGCTGGATTTATTTCAGCTTCATGAGAAGCACAAGACAAATGGTGCAGGTCATGTTTTCATAATCATGTATCTTTACATCCTGTTATAAAGCACTTGCAGTAGAGCATTTGAGGACATAGGTCTGTATTTTCTGGTTAGTGCAGGTCCTGTACCTGGTGAGTGTCACCCAGGTTATTATTATCTTTGTAGATATAATTTACTGATATCTGCAGTGGTCTATTAGGTCAATTGAAGGTAAAAAGAAATTCTTGGGCAAAAGAGGAGGGTTATGTTTCAAGAAAATAAAGTCATAAATGTGTGATAAAAAAAATCAAACAAATTTATGGAGAAAAAAAAACTCAAATCTACAATAAATAAAACTGTCATGTGGCTTCACTTTTGAAGGCTGAGTGGAAAGAAATTCTGAAATCTTTAACTAATATGAAACATTAGAACATCAACAATACCTCTTTCCAGTCATAATATTAAAACAGACAACGATCTACAAGTAAATCTGTGACTTTTATTTATTTATTTATTTATTTTTGCTTTTTTTTCAACTTTAATTTTGAAAGTTCTGAGTTTTTCTTGGAATAATATCCCCCTCAATATACATTTTTTAATAGTATAATTTTCTTTTTCTTTTTAACCTTCAGTTGCCCTAATACGTCATTGTAGATATCCCTAAATGTGTCACATGCAGGCGATCATGTTACTGAAAAGAGGACAGTTGTAAAGATCCTCACTGATTGAAGAAATTCCTCAAATTATTGTTAAAATACGTTAGGATGCAGAGAGGTATCCAAAAGTGTCAGCATGTCCTGTTTTCATGTTAAACTGGAATAAATTAGAAAGTGTGGGGATTTAAGATTCAAAAAGTTCTGACATGGAAAATTTTAGATTCTGAACTTTTTCTAAGTTGTCAAACTGGATGAAATTTGTGGCATTGACAGTTAATTCCTTTCTACAAAGGTCAGGTTTCCTTGAGCTGTATCCTTCCATTTCCATGGACTCAACAGAAGCTTGTTTAAATAAATCAGCCTGCAGCCATTGTTCATTTGATATAAATATGGCTGTGCCTCAAATTTCCAGCAGAACCTTGCTGACTAAGTAACATGCTAAACAAGGCATCAGGACAAAAGGAAGCATCAGAGGTCAGGCTGTTATTCTGAGTAAAGAGGGACTTTCTCTGTGTCATATCATGACTGGACTTGAGGTTTCTAAGGGGGCCGTATGTGGAACTCTAAAATGGAAACTGGAGCAGTTGTATCCAGTTGTATCCAATTGTATCCAGACCAAAGGTGAACACACCATCAGAAAATCAATACACCAGGCTTTGTTCACTAAGAGATAGAAAAGCAGCTTCATCACAGATGCAGAAATTAGTCAAAGACTGTCACCTTCCTCCATAGCCACCTGACCTTTAACCCCACTAAACTTTCACAGAAAGCATGGAAAACATTCCTGAGAGCATAAGAAGCTCTTTGAAAACAATTCTCAGATAGAGACAGATCATTGTGTCAGTTTTCTGCCAGTTCTGCACCGCGAATATCAGTGATGTTCGTTTAAAAGTCTAAATAAAATGTGACCGTAGTTACAAGGAGAATATCAAAGAATAGCTTCACTACAGACACACAATCAGACTGTGATGAAAGAGCTTTAATAAATGGAGGCTGTAACATATACAATGCTGCCCTCCAGTGTTCAAACTGAGTATTACAAGGAGATAAAGCAGGAAAACAGGCCAGCAGCAATCTGTGCAGAATCTGTGATCTGAACAGTTTGTACACACAGAAAGAGGACTCACTTTATTTCTGCAATTTTAAATCAGTATTTTTAAGCAACACCAAACTTTGGAAGAAGATCAAACTTTCCAATTAAGTTTCTATTTACATGCACTAGAAATCCCCCCCAACAAGAAACATGACCATTGGTTTTAAAGCCAGTCTGTGTGAGTTAAAATCCATGAGACATGCATGTGATAGCATGTGTGGGAGGTTTTATAGCTCAGCAGTAGGTGTGTACAAGGAAGTGAAATTATGCTGCTGGCTTTACATGTCTGGACTTCAGTTTTACTTTTCTTTTCAAGCTGAAGCTGGAACAGCCACAGACTCTGACAACAAACAAGACACCTCCACTCTTCTGGACTCTTTCAAATAGCTGCTGCTTCTTAAAAAAAAGAGACTTGGATCAGGACTTGAGGTCCTGTTTTGGACTTTTGGTCCTCCTGTTTTGGAGTTAACTAAACCTTTTCATGGGGGAAACTTTCCCAAGGGTGCCAGGAGGGGCCCCCCACCGCAGTGACACTTTGGGTAGACTGCTGAAGACTCTCAGGGTGAAGATGGTCCTGCTGGGAAGCTCTGGTGTGGGAAAGTCCAGTCTGGCTTTGCGATTCACCAAGGATGAGTTCAGGAGTACATCACCCACTGTAGGCTGTGAGTTCATGACACTCTGAGCTGGATGGCACTGGTTAAATAACACATCGTGAAGCTCTGATTAGCTTTTTGATGAGATTTTGGATGAGAAGATTCATGCAACTTTCATGTTAGCTTAAGAAATAGCTTAAAAACCCACCTACCAGCACCCTAGTAGTACTACCTTACTAGTAAATATGTGATAGTTTTTAGTGTCTGATTTATGTCTAGTTTTTAATTTGAATGAAATGTTAACCTGTGAGTTTTAGAGGTTTTGGTGCTCAAGCTCTATGCTAGAATTTCCCTGCATGCCAAACTATGTTAACACGCTACTTCCTGTAGTTTTGCAGGCTTAAATAACATAAAGACATGACTACAGCTATTGATTACAGAGATCGGTGACAAATGAAAGGAGAATCTGACCTTTCGACTCTTTCAGTGAGGGGATCTGGTGGCTCTGTAAACCTACCATAGTTTATGGTGTTTAACTGTCCCTGCAAATCAAAACAAAGTTGTTCTGATTGATCACCTTTCTGTCCTGATGGGAGCCGTCTCTTCCAGGATGACAATGCCCCCATCCAAAGGGCATGATGGCTCACTGAACGGTTTAATGAAGATGAAAAAGATGTGAGTCAGATGCGATAGCTTTCACAGTCCCCAGAATCCCAGCTAATGGAACACTAATGGGAGATTCATCAAACCCAGATTAGGGAATATCTTTGGGAAGAATGGTGTCTGATCCTCTGAGTAGAGCTCCAGAGACTTTGATAATCAGGTGTGAGGGACACTGAAGCTGTTTCCTGGCATGCATAGAGGCCAAACACCTTAAGACATTTTATGTTGGTTCTTTCCTCAGTTTGTCACCTGTTATTATATGTATGTGTATAACTTTATATTGGTTTGAATTTGTCACAAATGACCACAACAAAAATCCAATATTCCATCATAGCGCTGAACAGTTTTAACAATGCTTCAACAGTTATAAAAATGTGTCTAATAAACAACTGATGGTGTAAAAGTTAACATATTAACTTATTTTTAATTTACTAATGATAAGAGCATACATGATGAATGCACTCACTGGCAACTTCATTAGTTACACCTTACTAGTACCGGGTTGGACCCCATTTTTGCCTTCAGAACTGCCTTAATTCTTCATGGCACAGATTCAACAAGCTGCTGGAAACATTCCTCAGAGATTTTGGTCCATATTGACATGACAGCATCACACAGTTGCTGCAGATTTGTCGGCACCACATCCATGATGTGAATCTCCCGTTCCACCACATCCCAAAGGAGCTCTATTGGTGACTGGTGACTGTGGAGGCCATTTGCGTACAGTGAAATCACTGTCATGTTCAAGAAACTAATTTGAGATGATTTGAGCTTTGTGACATGGTGCGTTATCCTGCTGGAAGCAGCCATCAGAAGATGGGCACACTGTGGTTATAAAGGGACAGATGTAGTCAGCAGCAATACTCAGGCAGGCTGTGGTGTTTAAGTGATGCTCAGTTGGTACTAAGGGGCCCAAAGTGTGCCAAGAATATATCCTCTATACCATTACACCAGCAGCAGCAGCCTGAACTGTTGATACAAGGCAGGATGGATCCATGCTTTCATGTTGTTTGCACCAAATTCTGCTGCCTCAGTTTCCTGTTGTTAGCTGACAGGAGTGGCACCAGGTGTGGTCTTCTGCTGCTGTCTGTTCATTCTCCTCTGACCTCTGCCATCAGCAAGGCATTTTCTCCCAGAGAACTGCTACTCACTGGATATTTTCTCTTTTTCAGACCATTCTCTGTAAACACCTAGAGATGATTGGTTGGGAAAATCCCAGCAGATCAGGAAATACTGAGACCAGCCTGTCTGGCACCAAAAACCATGCCAAAGTCACTTAAATCACCTTTCTTCTCCATTCTGATGCTCAGTTTGAATTTCAGCAGGTTGCCTTGACGATGTCTACATGCCTGAATACATTGGGTTGCTGCCACGTGATTGGCCCATTAGATATTTACATTAAGGAGCAGTTC
>VUQI01012556.1:8730-22334 GCA_015106735.1 Paratilapia polleni
TTTTCTATGTTTAACCTTTGAACCCTGCTATTTCTCTGCTGCGAACAGGCGAAACAGAGCATGCTCATCAAGCTGTGTGTGTGTGTGTGTCTGTGTGTGTGTGTGTTTGGTTGGTTGTGTTTTGTTTTGTTTTTTTTAGACTTGACACAGTTGAAGGAATGTAAGTGGTCATTTTTTTTATTTTTCAGACCTTTGTTTAACATCTTCACAGCTCTCTATCCTTCCTCTGTTCTCCCCTTTGGCTGTGTTTGGGTGGTTTCTCTCCTCCTCGTTGACTTTGGTCTGCTCCCGCCGACTTTCCCCTGTCAGTAAAGGTTTCGAGGAGGAAAACTGAACAGCCACACCTGCTAATGACCATAGTTTAGCAGCCAGGACTGTGATGCTTTCATTTTTTCCAAATGACAGTCTTTCCACTTATATATATGCTGGCTCTACCTGCTGCTGCTCTTAGTCCTGCTTGGATTAACAGCAGAGACCTGCACATGAAATGTTTGAAGTGGTTACCAAAACTGGGCAATGTATTGCTTTTTTTTTTTTTTCAAATATATTATTATATTTTCAAAAAAAGAGACATAGAATAAGACAGTATCTTTCTTATCAGTATATAGTTATAGTTCTTTTATTTGTGCTACATGAAGCACTTCTTCAGCAAAGCCATGCTAATGTTTGCAGGTCTTGTTTCGCACTGCACTCTCCAACCTCTCCACTCTCCCTCTGTACCTCAAGTTTGCTTTCAGAGTTCGCTTTCTGCATGGACAGATTTGCAAATGTTATTAACTTTTGATTTTTACCTCGCAGAAAATCTGTTGAGTTGATGGTCACTTTGTTTAACCGTTATGTCTTAACGTGTTAGTTCACAAAAGTCACAAAATAACACAAACTAAAAATTAAAGGCAGAAGTAGGTGAACAACTCCCATGTTTTGCATGGACAAAAAACACTGTTACCTTATGGGTACACTGAACATGAAACACAGCAGTTTTCAAATTTTATTTTGCATGCCCCACTTCAAAAGACAAAAGTTTACACCTCAAAGGGCAGTCTAATCGCAGGTGAAACCGTGAAAATGTTCTAAATATAGCGTGCCCTTAAATTGATATTGACAGGTATGTGAAACAAAAATGTTTCTGCCAGGCTGTTGCTTATCTTGACAACTGTCTACTTTGAAAATGCACCTGTAACCTGACCCGAGTTATAAAACCAGAGTCGATCAATGAGCCTAGCATTTTTAAATTTGTCACAGGTTCTCAAAGCTTTCTCTAGCACCTCTAACTCGTAGATACTTGTGACTAAATATCGAAATTGTCAAACTTAAAGACTTGAAAGCCATCTTTATGTGATGTTTATCAAGATTTAAAGACTTTGAACACTCCAAGCTAATCTGCCTCATCAAGACTGTGTGAAAAGCAAAACAAATAGAAAAACTTTTCTAAATTTTATTTAAGTTGCTGAATCCTAATTTGTGCACAGAAAAAAAAAAAAAAAAAAGTCATGAAAGCAGTTTCTACCAAATGAGATCTGCTCATTTCAAACCAAACACCAAAACCATGCAGGACTCAATTCCTCTGCTTCCTCTGCTCTGCGTTTTTAAAATATTCAAAAATGCAATGAAGCAAGCACCTTGCATCCACCAGCAAGCACAAGTTTTTTCCTTCTTTTTCATACTTCTGTAGCTGCTAGTTTTGCCTTTCTGGGAACAAAGCAACATTTTAACATATAAAACCTAAAAGAAATTTGAGAAATTTTGCATCAGTCAGGCGTCACTCCTGTCGTCATTCCCTCAAGCTACATTCCTCATAAGCTCAGGTAACCACTCCACATTCTTCATGACAGGTTGCTGTTTACATATACTGCAACAAACCAGCCTGGTGAGCTTTACTAATGTTTAACCCACCTCCTGCACTGTCAGTGGTCACAGGTTCCTTGCACTGACTTTTGGATCCCTCCTCTGGTTCCAAAAATTACCTTGTGGTTGGTTTCCTGTTCCTGTCACAGCCTTGGATCCTCCATTCCTAAATCTTCACCTGTGCCTCTATTTTTTCCCCTCTTCCGCGTGTTGTATTTGTTTGGAAAGGGGGAATAATGTTGTCATCAGATTTGTGCATAGTTATGGAAGTGTGCTGTGTAGATTTTAAAGTCAGTTTCTTGTTTGTCAGCTCAGCAGGAGAGAAGTCTTGTCATTTGCTTTTCTCAGTTTAGTCCACAAGAGTAAATAATTTATTTTAAGGTGTTTGGTGCTTTTCATGGTTAAATTTCAAGCAGCATCCTGCTTCTCTGTTTGTGGCGTTCCAGTCTGCATGCAAAAATGTCAGTAGTAAAGGAAATGCTGAAATAAGACTTTTATTTGCAGACAAAACTGGCTGAAACAAATTGTTAAATTAACTAAATTAGTCCAATAATTGGAAACATTAATGTTCAGTGTATGAGCATCCTGATGAGTGGGCTGGTGCCTAACACATTCCGTAGTTCACGTCTAAATGTGTGTATGTTTGTGTGTGGTTTTTTTTTCTTTCGTGTGTGTGTGTGCTCGTGTGTTTCCTGTGCAGGAGTCCTCTGGCCCAGATGGAGGAGGAGAGGCGAGAGCATGTGACTAAGATGAAGAAGATGGAGATGGAAATGGAGCAGGTGTTCGAGATGAAAGTCAAGGAAAAAGTGCAGAAGCTCAAAGACTCTGAAGCAGAGGTAAAACACACAGACGCAGGTTAATGAATACTGTAGTTCATGCCCCAGTGAAGTTAGCTGATGTGTTTCAGCGGTTAGATGTGTTAGGAAGTGGTATGACAGTGCTGATTTTGTGTAGATGAACGTTACTCTTTTGTACGTGTGTTTTATTCATCTGTGCCCTGAAACAAGGTTTAGAAAGCAGATGTTTCTTTGAATGTAAATAATAACTGAAGAGCCGATCACATATTATTTTCATCCGTTTAGATTATTGCAGGAAATTCAAATCACATTACAGCAAAAATGTTACAGAGCCTTTTCAGATAATTAGAAGATGGAAATCAAATACATTGCCTGGTGATTTGAGAGAGGTTCCTTGTTGTATACCACTACATAAAAAGTGTGTTGTTTGTAGATTAACTAAATCTGCCACAGTATGTGGAGTGCACTTTACCTGCTAGCTTTCTTAGCCACAATGAATTAAACATAGTTGTGCTGGGCAGTATGACCAAAAATATGTATCACTGTACTTTTTAAAGATTCTGTCATTTTCACAGTCAATCATGGTATTATTTTGATTAATATTATTTTGAAAAACTCTTGAAAAGCCACAGGGAGTGTTTTGTCAGTTCACTGGTATAGCAGCATTTGAAAAATTGATATCGTGTGAAACTATGACAGGAAATACCAGTATACTGCCCAGCACTAGTACAAGGACATAAATAGCTGGTATTTGCAGTATATCCAGTTTAACCTGAAATCGCAACAACAGACTCTGAGCCTTTTTCCCATTTTGAAGAGATAAAAGGCTTCACATCCAGCTTGGTGCTGCTACTGACAGATGGAGGAGCTAGTGAAACTTTGGCTGGATGCGCATAGAGTTATAAAACTGTTATTAGACCAAACATAATGAAATATATCAATTCTGTTTGTCTAAGTCACCATCAGAACTTAAACATGGAAGTTGGTTAGACAAACAAACACCGACAAGTTATGCTTGATTTATATTATTGTACCATAGCCTGGGATGCACCCTTCCCAGAAATGTAACTACATGTCCCAGTAAAAGGTGTGATTGGTAGTAAATATGCAATCTGAAAAGTATATTGATTAGTGCAATAATAAAACCTCTGTGAAACAAAATGTAGTAGACTATACTTGTATAGCTTGCTCATTATGCTAATAAAATGGCTAATATTCTGCCAGTGTAGGCAAGCGCTGTTTTTCCTCATTTTTATAACTCTGCCGATATGTAGAGACTCTGAACACTGTAAATCATGCCTTGCTTAAATTTTTAAGATATTAAGAAGACATTTACTATCTTGAGCTGTGAAATGCAAACACTGAAAGGCGTTGATTTAGCGCTTGTCTTCTCATGAATGCCACACCAGCGATTGTCCAGCCAGTGAGATGAGAGCATAGTGACCAAACCTTTGACCAGCCTCTGCGGTACAAAGTCCTGAATAATCAGTGCCCTTCATATCTTACAGACCATACAGTATCATATTATCCCAATAGAGCACTTTGCTCTCAGGTTGCAGGCTTACTTGGTGTTCGTAGAGTTTCTAAAAGTAGAATGGGAGGCAGAGCCTTCAGCTATCAGGCTCCTCTCCTTTGGAACCAGCTCCCAGTTTGGGACTTGCTGGGATGCACTGAGCACTTCTCTTCCTCCGTCTCTTTACTGCTGTTACTTTGTGTTTAGTGCTTGGTCTCTCTAGGCTTAGAAGTATTTAAATTATGTCCCTTTTTAGTCATTGGTAAAATATTCTGCATACTTAATCTAGTGCTGTAAATTAAATGGAAGTTGAAGTCAAAGCTATAAATAAGCCTTCAGACTAAAATAAACTTAATTGAGCTTCTCATGATTTTCAGGATGACTTACAGTGTAATTTCCCTTGAGGTTAGAGTTTGTTGCTCATTTCTTTCTCTCTTTAATTGGCTGTGCTTTCGTCTCCCAGGAGTATACATCTGTCACTAAACTGAAATTTATCCTTAAGATTGACAATATTTAAAAAAAAAAAAAAAAATTCATATAAGCATGGTCCCATTTGACTCTCTTACATGATTGTACCTTTAAAGGATTATTCCTTCTCATTCAGTGTAACTGCAGCAAATATTGTATTGGCAACAAAGCTCAACAGTAGTTCACATTTCTCAGTGTGTGTGCAGCATTCAGCTTAATGCCCGTATGTGTGGCACTGAATTCAGTCGAGAGGTTTTACATGTTCCTCTGTTCTTTCTCTCTTTAGCTGCAGCGGCGTCATGAGCAGATGAAGAAGAACCTGGAGGCTCAGCACAAGGAGTTAGAGGAGAAGAGACGCGTGTTTGAGGAGGAGAGGGCAAACTGGGAGGCCCAGCAGCGCCTGCAGCAACAGCAACTGGAGGCCACCAGGTACAACACACACACTGTGGTTCAGGTCTGTAGTTTAACAAACCAGTGTGTGCATAAATATACAGCTCCGGAAAAAATTAAGAGACCACTGCAAAATGATCAGTTTCTCTGATTTTGCTATTTATAGGTATATGTTTGAGTAAAATGAACATTTTTGTTTTATTCTATAAACTACTGACAACATAACTCCCAAATTCCAAATACAAATATTTTCATTTACAGCATTTATTTGCAGAAAATGAAAAATGGTCAAAATACCAAAAAAGGTCCAGTGTTTTCAGACCTCAAGTAATGCACGAAAACCAAGATCTAATTCACATTGCGTTCACAAAACATGAACTTGTTTTTTTTGCAATGCTGTACAATGCTGTTCTGTTTATAAGACTGTCAGCCTTTATATTGTGTCTCTTTATGGTGAAGGGTGCCAGGTTTATGGTCAAACAAAATAGCAGGAACAAACCATCTAACAATGACAAGCAAATAAATTAAAATCAACTGCAAAAGTACTTGCTGTTTTTGTATTCAGACAGTCATCTTCAAATAAATTGGCTGAGGGTAAATACTATACACTGTGTGGTAAATACAGTTATCCTGGACACAGCTTCCTAAGTTTATTCCTTACTGTTGTAACTTAACTGCATTACCTAATGTGTACAGTATAAAAGCTCCTGCATGGGACTGCCTTAGCTCTGCATTAGATGCACATGTACATGTGAGTGCCTGCTGCCACTTGGGAGCAGTGTCAAAAATATGTTTAACTACTGCAAATGCGAGCTACTTTTGTTCATGTTTGAGCTGTTAGTCCTTTTGCTTTGCTATTACCCCCCCCCCCAAAAAAACCCCCAAAGCAAAACAGAAGTTATAATGTTCAAAGAACTTGATGTTTCATACTATTTAATTTTTTTAAGAAGTTATTACCAGTGTCATGTACTGTACTTTAGTGGGTCATTAATTTTGACTTTTTAAAGCCAGTGGTGGCTAAAATAACTACAGATTACTGATTATTATGCGAAAAAACAAAATGCCTTTCAGCCAACTGAACCAGCCAAAGGGTCACTTTACTCAAAACCCCAAAAACACTTCTATATGGGAATTATTAGATAATTTTATTCTAAATGGGGTTTAGAAAAATTAGGGAAGAAACATCATTCCATGGTGATAATGGCACACATGTACAAATGAGTTTGTTTATTGTATAGTTGATTGGCTCACATCACAGCAGAAACACAGAGAACCTTCATCAGCATTTAGGTGTCGAGAACCAAAAATGTTGAACAGCTGTGAAAAACGGTGCATTCTTTGGTATTCGTCATATGAAGCATGGCTCAGTGGTTTTTGGATGTTTCTTATTTTACACAGTTATAACTTACAAAATTCTATTCATATTTGCTACCACATGTTAAAAATAATAAAATATTTTTCATTTTTTTTAAATAGTGTCACTGATTTTTCTCTCTTCTGTTTCAGGACCCTGGAGAAAAACAAAAAGAAAGGCAAGATCTTTTAAGGACAGTCAACAGGACCACCCCAACTCGAGTAAATTTTGTTTGCCAACGTTGCCAGTCAGGACACCAGTGTGTGGCACTGACATTACCCCACCTCCTCCTCTTCCTCCTCCCCATCTTCCTCTCTCCTTCTCCACTGTTCTCCCTCCGCTCCTCCTGCTCCTCCCCCTCTTCCTTTGTCCCTGCTCTGTTCGCCAGCACAGCTGTGCTCTTGCTCCCAGCCACTAGAGAGCGCACTGGGGACATTTGTGGGTATGTGAAGGGGGCGCAGGGTGTCTGCATGTAAGGCCAGAACTGCCACCGCAGAGCCCCCTTGCTGCCTCAGGACTCATCATCATCATTGTCATCAAGGAATGTGTTGACCTTAAAGGCAGAAACAAATAACCCCATTTTAGTAAGGCCAAACCCATATTATTATTTTAATTATTATTATTGATGTTATTATTATTATTGTTGTTACAACTGAATACTGTCCCCATCCCCAAATCTACTTTCTTTCTTCCCAACGTTGCTTTTAAACGACTGGTGTGTGTAGATTTATGGAGAGCAAAGACAAAGAAAAATACAAGGGGTGCACCGATATCAGAGATGTCATTTATCGGTGGCCGTGGCCGATGTTTATCTGCTGTGTCGCTTTAATTTTGTGCTGGATAAATCTTTACAGATAGTGCTATAAAATGCTGAAAGGCTTTGTGCACAAAGCAGAGAATACATAACAATACATTTTTTAAAAAGGCGGCTTAATTTTTCTGTTAAACATCTGCGTCGGCCCAGAGTTTCACAATCGGTGCATCCCTAAAAATACCCGCGAGTCACGTCTGTACAATCAGTTTCTGTTGAATTGTATTTGTTTACAGGGGAAATTAAAGTATATGAACATTTAACCTGACCTTCAAATATGTATTAAAGAAGAGGACAAGGCATTAACTAATCCTTTGTTTTGGTTTTGAGTGTACCTGTTAAACCTGTAACCCTCATCCCATCAGTGCAGCCGGCTAAAACGAAAAAGTGTCAGCAGAGAAAAGAAGATAATGCACCTTGGGCCTTTTTATAGATTAAAAAAACAAAAAAAAAACAATGGCTAAAGCTTTTTTTTTTTCTTCTGAAATGTAACGCTTTCTTTTTCCTGTGTGTTTAGCTATTTCCACTAGCCTTGGACCACCATTTATATTGTCATAAGTGTTATATTTCACTTTAGTTTATTTTTATATATACCGAGCCAGCTGAAGTAATAACTTCTTTTGTATGTTTAGAAAATCCTCAGAGACTTGACAGCAGCGTGTCCACGGTTAAAAAAAAACAAAAAAAAAAACACTTCTACATACAAGAGTGATACTGGACACATTGGAAAAAAAAACAAAAAACAAAAGTTATTTCAGTTACTCTGCGGAAACGATCAGTGGGAAATGAAGAGTCAACACCACATTTTGCTTTGGCTATGTACTCCATCTCTGTATTTTTAATTTTATTTTTCATTTGTAATGTACAAAGTCACGTTAATAAACCTGTGATATTGAAGAGTGAGATGCGTTTATTATGGAAAAATGTGTGCTCATTATCAGGTGAGGAGAACACCGGGTTTATATCACTGAAATATCAAGTTACAAACTGAAATTTGTGCCCCTTAATTAAAAACCATAAATGTTCTGTGTTAATAATGTTATTAATGCTATTTACTGTAAAATCAGGGGCATTTTGTTATTTAGTGGTTCATTTATATTGAAAATATAGGACGTTCTCTTTATTTTTAAAATAGTACAGTCTTAAATTGGTTTTATTGATCTACTGAAAAAAATTTTCAGGCGTTTTATTCACTTTGTTTTACCACTAGGTGTCGCTCTGTGCCTGTAAGTGTTCTGAGCATTTTCAACAGCGCTAAATGTGACATTTTATAAATTAAATAAAATACTAAAAAATAAGATTAAACAAATGGAAACAAATGTAGTTTTCCTCTGTAATCTTCAGTCTTTCATCCACGCCAGCTCACAGAGTTCCTGCAGGGATGAAATCAGCAGTTACTAGGCAGATGTCAGCCGATATAAAAGTTATGAGAGGGTTGCATAAATCATACCTTAATCCCAAGAGCTCCGTTTCCCCATCAAACCCACAAAGGTTTGAAATTTATGCCCTGGAAATACAAACATAATTTTCTCTTCTTCACAAATGCAGAAACGTTTCTAGACTGAAATACACAAAAACTGCGAAATTATAAAACTTACGTTTACGTGCCGTCTGCGTTTTTCCTGTTTGGGAGGAAATAAAAAGACGAGTGGACTCTCGGTAGATCGGCAGTTTTAAATACAAATCAGCATTAATTCGTGCAAAATGGAATCAAATTATCCTACCAGACTCTTTCCTCCCCATTAGTCCAAGATGTTGGGGAGATCCCGGTTTTCTGGTCATTCTTACTAATACATCTTGAATTTCTTTAGAGTTTGGCCAATTTTCCTTGTATGAAACAGACAAAAATAAAGAGAAACATTAAACATTCACTATTTTCCTAAAGAATTTACACTTAAAACCAACAATTGAATCCAAGAAAGGATTTTTATTAAGAGCTTCTGAGCCTAATGGTCAGTCATAATAATTTTATTTGTGTTAAAAGAAGACTTTTCCTTTCCGAGTACTTTGGAGAAACGCTGGCAGCATAGAAAGTGCTCTTTTTTTTAATGTGTCAAATTATAATCAAAAACTACAAATGTGACAAAGCTTATTAAATCTTACCTCCTCGATGCCTTCTCTCCAGATGTCAGCGTCCATTTCTTGACAGAAAACATTTGACAGAAGCAGCACAAAAATGAAAACAAGTTTAAGCCTCTCCATCATTGACCGCCGTGCGTAATTTCATCCAAATTCCTCTGCATGAAAACACAATGCTCTAGATACAGATCACAATCATCTATGTCCAGGTAGACCACACCTCACTGCTGGGTTTCAGATGGAGAGAACAACATAAACGGGTCTTGTGCAGTTACGCCAAGGGGGTCCATTTACGCACCTTTTGCGCGCTTTTACGCACAGCTGGAGTGAATGATGGGGGCTGATGCTCATCTCCGGCAATTACTTTGAGAGTCACGTTACATATTTTATAACTTGCTTTGTGTGTGTCGTGCGCCTGGTTCAGAGAAATATTTTGAGTGTCTGGAGTACTTTTAACACTAATTTTCAAAGCAAAAAGACTGACGGTGGAGGCGTGTCACTCTAGGCTACAGGCTAGAATTCGAACACCTTGGTAGCACATGGAAAATTCCTTAGGTTAACAGTAAATAAGTCAAACATTATACTTAAAAGTAAAATAAATTAATGTACCGAATGTCCCTTGTTCTTAGTGTTGTTATTTTAAGGTTCTGTTGTTTTAGTGAAATATTGTTACAGATTCACACTGCATTTTGTGAATTTATGCATTCAGTTGCTTGTTTTTGCTGCATGTAACCACTACTTTTTATTATAATCCATTTTATTTAGTTTTATACTTTCTTTTACACCTTCATTTCTTTATATTGAATCTATGAAGTTTAGATGCTTTACATGATTGTTACATTGTGAAACTGGAAATCTTTCAGACATGCTTTGACATAGTATTTGTACTGGTTGATGAGTAAGAAAATGTCCTGATGAGAATACGATATGATTAAGTAAAGAGCTACATTATGTTTTATGGAGATCCATACAAAGCTAGTTTTGATTACTTTATATCAATAAATAAAACATAATATCTTTCTTAAAAACACCAACTGACACATGCTGTAGTGACATACTGTAGTTTTTGTATTGGGTGATGTGTAAGAAAATGTCAAATAGTTTTATTAAGATACAAGAATAAGATTTGATTCAATTCACAACAATAGTCATCTCAAGGTGCTCTAGGGTAAAGACCCTACAATATTAGAGAGAAAACCCCAACAATCAGATGATCCCCTGTGAGCAGCACAGACAAATATGATGATATAAAGCACTACATTAGAATTTTTATATAGCATATCTAAAATTGGTTGTTTTTTTCAGACCAATAAAGCAGCAACCAATATAGTGACTGAACATGAGCAGAAAAGATGTCTTAAAGGTACATTTAGTGCACTGGATGCATAAAGTGGTATTAAATCAAAGTAAATTAAGTAAATCCTTAAGTCCTTGAAATGCTCTAATGTAGAATGAACTAACACCACATCAGAGATATCACACATACAAATTTATATAGTACTGTGCAAAAGTTTTATGTCACCCCTCATTTCTTTGTATTGTGCTAGGAAAATAGGAGCAAACGGACATGGAAATACAACATATAAGGTAAAAACACAGTTTGTACAGTTCTAACGAGCTTGAAAGTCAATATTTGGTATGACCACCTTTATTCTTCAACACAGTCTGAACTCTCTTAGGCAGCTTTCTTGTAATTTCTTTAAGTCTTCAGAAATAGTTCTCCAGGTTCTTGAAGGACATTCAAAGCTCTTCTTTGGATGTTTGCTGCTGAAATGCAGCACAAACCATGACAGAGCCTCCACCGTGTTTTACAGATGGCTGTAGACACTCACTGTTGTATCTCTCTTCTGATGACCTCTGTATGTACTGATGACAATTTGAACCAAAAATCAGAAATTTGTTGCCACTGATTTTCAGTCCATTTCTTGTGTAATTTGGCAAACCTCAGCCTTTTCTCTCTGTTTCTCTTCTTTAACAATGGCTTCTTGACAGCCACCCTTCCTCTGAGACCATTTCTGATGGGGCTTCAGTGAACAGTAGATGGATGAACTGAAGGGCCAGATGTATCTCTCAGGTCCTGTTTCAGGTCTTTGGTGGATCGTTTCCTATTTTTTAAGGACACACTTTTCATCTGCTGTAGATAGTTTTTTTTTTTTTTAGGCCTGTCACTTCTTTTGCCCTCCACTCCTCCAGTTTCTTCAGATTTTATAAGGACACCCTGCATGCCATGCTGAGATATGCCAAGTTTTCGGCTAATAGCTCTTTGGAAGTCGCCTTGTTGGGGCAAAAATACTATTTTATGCATGTCAAACTGTTATCTTTGGAAAATTGGAACAAATTATGTGTTTTTGTGACAGCCTGTAGTAGTACTACAAACAAAGTTCCTAAAGATACAATTTAAAATGGGTTCTTTGCTAAGTTTTCTGTTATGTGAAGACACAACACTGGTTCATCCCTTGAGTTAGGTGCCTTTTTTAATCCTTGAATGATTCATAGGTTAGTGTTAAGTGGATTAACATACAAAAAAAACCCCATACTGTACCTCTGAAAATGGTCAGGTACAAAGACTGGACTAAAAATGAGTGAAAAAGCAGCCAATGTCCAAAGAAAACCTGGAGAACTTTTGCTCAAGACCACTTAAAACAAAATTACAAGACAGTCTGGCTCCTTGGAAGCAAAATATAAAGAAATTAGGGGTGGCTCAAGACTTTTGCACAGTACTGCAAATAGATTACATTTAAAAAGGAACAAAAAAGAAAAAAGAAAAGAAAAATGGAAAATTTCTTTTGTGCGTTTTATCTCAGACTTAAATAAGTGGGTTTATTTTGACAACCAATGAATAATCTCGGTTTCAGAAAATTTACCCGGTACGGTTTGCGCTTTCCTAGACTTTCTGTCCTCCTGGGGCTACCGTAGACAGCAGCTCGGCCCGCCTCCAGCTCAAATGTTTGGATGTGAAGATTAGGAAGGAGGAAGAAGTCCCTATCAGGTCGTCTGGTGACAGTTAAAGCAGACCTGTACTTTTTTAATTTAAGGCAGACATTTGTTTAAGTAATGACGGGCCTCGGCTGTTCGTGGTGAGTTCACGGTCACTAGCTGACAGCAGGAACATGGCTCTGCTGCGTTCAAAGTTTGCGCTGTTGTGGTTCCTGATTGTTGTGGCAGCTCATGTAACTGAAGCAGGAGGGAGACCGAGGCGACAGGAGTTACTGACTGAAGATGACAGCACGGTGAGTTTGAGGTCGCGGCAACCTGCCGCCGGGCCGGAGCCCGGTGACACCGCGGACGCGTTCAAAGTACCAACTCTGGATGGGGAGTTTTCCTTCCAGCCCGGCGCTCTGAAGGGACCTCTGGTGATCCACGCCTTCACCAACAAGTCAGGGTTTCTAGAGTGCCTCTGGAGCTCGGAGTCTTCGCTAAAAAGCCTTGTTGAGGGTCTGCCCAACAGCACACAGGTGGTCTTCCTGTCCCTGGACGACTCTGCGGTCAGTGATGCGCTCTGGATGCGGGAGCAGGTGCAGCGGGCCGCCGCGCACAGGTGAGCGAGGAGGACTCATCGTGCTGTAAGGCAGAAGGATTGGTTTAAAGTGCATCCCAATCCAGGTGTGACAGAAAACAGATGTTCGACAGCATGTGACAAACGCATACCTGCAGATAGCTGGAGAAATTATTTTTAAATTGAGTAAAAATAGCAATACTGAAGTGCAAAAATACTCCAGGTGCAGAAGCATTCATCGACTAAATGCACTCAGAGTAGCAAAGCAAGTATATTAAATTATTATCTTGATGCAAAATGTTACTGTTGTGTTTGAGGTGGAGTTAGTTTTGTTCACTTTACATACAGTTGGTATTTTAGTCCAGTTTCCCAACATAGGACTTTAATAAACTTAACTTTTTAGTGAAATGTCTGAAAACATTTCAACACACCCAGCTCAATTCAATTCAATTCAATTCAATTCAATTCAATTTTATTTGTACAGCGCCAATTCACAACAACAGTCACCTCAAGGCGCTTTATATTTTAGGGTAAAGACCCTACAATATTAGACAGAAAAGACAGAAAACCCCAACAATCAGACGACCCCCTATGAGCAAGCACTTGGCAACAGTGGGAAGGAAAAACTCCCTTTTAACAGGAAGAAACCTCCGGCAGAACCAGGCTCAGGGAGGGGCAGCCATCTGCCGCGACCGTTTGGGGATGAGGGGAAACAGAAGAGAGCAGAGGGAGACAGGACAAAAAGGCACACCTATAGGAGAGAGACAGGGTTAATAATAGCTAATGATTAAATGCAAATGGTGTATAAACACATGGAGAGTGAAAGAAAGTGAGGAAGAGGAAGTGCTCAG
>VUQI01012564.1:4300-36581 GCA_015106735.1 Paratilapia polleni
TTCAAACCCCCCCCCCCCAAAAAAAAAAAAAAAAAAAACAAAACAAAAAAACAAACAAACAAACAAAAAACTTCTTTGTAAACTTTTAAAGACAGGGTGTAAAAAAAAAAACAAACCTGTTTATTAGACTAACACACCTGAATATTTCAAATAATTTTGATTAACTTTTATTTTTATAAGGCACAAGAGGCATGCACATGCTTTTTTTCAGGAGTACCCCACCAGCTCAATGTAACACTAATAGTCAGAGAAGGCATTCAGAGTCAGTTAGAAAACAATGAAAAATACGCCATGACATCCCAATTTAAGAGTGTATTCTGATTCAGAGCCAGGATGAAAAGCCTGCTCTTTAGTATCCAAATTCCCTGATTACTGGGTTTGAAAAAACAGGTATCTAAATCTAGAGAAAAGAATTGGTCTTGACCCTATAAAGTACTGCATATAATATAGTGTCAGGAAACACAAAGAATTTTCTTGTAGTGTGGTCTGGAAAATGACAGTGTAATGAATAAACTAGATTTCTTTCAAATAAGAGTTTAATTAAGTCAAAAGAACATTGCCAAATGGTAAAATATGATTCCAGCTGAGGATTTATTAGATGTTATGTCAACTTTACTGCCTCTGTGAGAAATAAACAGAAGCAAAGCACAAATGACAAATTAGCCATGGGGGCTGTATGCTTGGTTGGATATTGTGCAGCAGGTGTTGGGTATCTGAGCCTCTAGTTCTGCTCTGAGTTCTGCAGTTCTCTGGTGGGGGAACTCCTCAGCTGGGGAGACACTGATTGACAGCCTGAGGTGGGCAGCCAGATGCTCCCCCTGCAGGTGATTCTTCAGCTCAGTTTTCATCTCAAATTAAGTAGATGATTCTGAAGTGCAACTAACTGGAGAGCTGAGGTGGATTTGAGAAGAGGATGTACAAATGCTGTCCCTGTGGTGTACTGGTGTACAATTGTGTCCTGTGAGCATGCACATTTGGGTTTTGCCTGACTTTCCTGTGGGGCCACTTAGTAAGTGGTTGAAGAATTATTCAGCTCTGTTATTAAAATAAAGCACTTACTCCTTGAGGAAAAAGAGTACTAGTCAGGTAGAAATCACAAGATACTGCCAATTTTTACTTGTGTCCTTTGGTGCTGGAACTGTTCTGCACTGGGCTGCAGCAGCAGTATTGGACACCAAGAGCAAACACTCCTGTTTGGATGAGCGATAAAGTCAGCATAAGAAAGCAGGAGGGGTGATGGTGCAGTAATCACAATACTGTCACAAGAGACCTCAGCTCATGTCCCATTTGGGCACTTTCTTTTTGCACTTTGCTTCCTTTTTTCCCCCCTTAGTTTCTTTTTCACTTGATCGTAGAATCTGAAAAAAATCTGACACCATCTTTAAGCTTCAAAGCTGGTGACTTTTACATCTGTGGCTCGATGCTTGGCCAACCCATCTGTGTGCACTTGGCTGTGTGTCAGCACAACCACCACAAAGTGGGCAGCAACACGGCTCACTGAATCATGTTCCTTTCCAGTACACAGAGCATGTGTACACGTGTCTGTTGTGTGTGAACGTCTATGTGCCTATGGTCAGGTGCATGTGTCTGTGTACCCATATTAATATTGCATACCTATCCTTCTCAAAAAATCACTACTGTGCACGGAGGGTGCGCTTGAGAGCACCACTCTCAAAACAGATTTACTTTTAATTCATTTAATTTAGGCCCACACCATGTGTTATGCAGAAACTGTCATCTTATATGCAGCCTGTGCTTGGATGAGTTTAATTACTTAACTGTCAAACAAAGTTATGCAGCATATGCACTTTCAGAAATATTGGTTTGGTACTTACATGGGATGGTTATCAATGTGAAAGATGACACAACCCAAACAAGTTTCAAGATACTTCACTTCAATTCAATTCAATTTTATTTATATAGCGCCAAATCACAACAACAGTCACCTCAATGCGCTTTATATTTTAGGGTAAAGACCCTACAATATTAGACAGAAAACCCCAACAATAAGACGACCCCCTATGAGCAAGCACTTGGCAACAGTGGGAAGGAAAAACTCCCTTTTAACAGGAAGAAACCTCCGGCAGAACCAGGCTCAGGGAGGGGCAGCCATCTGCCGCGACCTTAAGCACTTTTAAACTGTACATGACTAAGTCTAAACCATGAACAGTCTTGACTTGTAAATTTTATGCAGTTTATTTTAAAAAGTATTACTGATGTTTTGTCAAAACATGTCAACACATATATGTTGACACATAAGTAAATCCAAAAGAAAATCAAATGCAAAACTGGAGGGGAATCAAGCATCTATATTGTGACAAATCTTGAAAAACAAACCATATGAATACACAGATTAATACTCACACTTGAATCCACACACAGTTAACCAATATATTTAAATAAAAAATAAAAAAATGCTTCTTCAAAAATCTACTTCAAGAGATATGTGTGACTGCAGGCTATTATTCTCACAGAGCCAAAAGACAGGTTGAAGCTAGTGGATAGAACCATTACAGCCAAGGAGAACCAGTGTCTCACTAGATAAGAAATCAATTAAATGTACAGTATGTTGCTTTCTGCCTCCCTTATACTTGCCCTCCAGCTCTCTGCTTGAGCTCTTATTAGAAATGGAGCTGAAATACAACATTGAACTGTCACGCTCTAATAGGTCAGAAATTTCCTTTACGATCATGCTTATCCTCCTGTACATTTCTGCACAAGACAGAGATCACATTCTTTGAAATTTGACACATCTGGAAAATGAGTGAGATGGAGTAGGTTAAGAAATGCAACATGACATTCTGTGCTACAGTGCTTGATACAGTTTGTGTATGTACAGTATATATAGTCAAAATTTCTATTTCTATTTCTATTTCTATTCTAAAATTTTTATTCTCTTAGGAAAGCTTGTAATTTCTTTAAGTCTTCTGGAATATCTCTCCAGGGTTCTTGAAGGATATTCCAAAGTTCTTCTTTGGATTTTGGCTGCTTTTTGTTCCTTTCTTTGTCAAGATGATCCCACGCTCTTTCAATAATGGTGATGACCAGACTCTGCAGAGGCCAATCCATGACTGATAGTGTTGCATTGTGTGTTTTTCTATGCAGGTGTGATTTAACTGCTTTGAAAGTGTGTTTGGGATCATTGTCGTACTGAAAAATGAAGCCATTGCCAGACAATTTCCAGATGCACCACTGGCTGAAATACAGCACCAAGCCATGACAGGGCCTCTATCGTGTTTTACAGATAACTGTAGACACTCACTGTTGGACCTCTCTCCTGTCCTCCTCCATACATATCGATCACGATTGGAACCAAAATTTTTAAATTCATCACTCCATAAGACCTGTTGCCACTGATTTTCAGTCCAGTTCTTGTGTAATTTGGCATACCTCAGCTTTTTCACCCCGACAGCCACCTTTCCACTGAGACCATTTCTGATGAGGTTTTTGGGAACAGTAGATGGATCAACTGAAGGGCCACATGCATCTGTGTCCTGTGTCAGGTCGTTGCTGGATTTTCTTTTGCGAAGACCTACAAAGACTTTCCAGCATGACTTTCAGATACTGTTCATCTACTGTCGATAGTTTTTTTTTTGTTTGTTTGGTTTTTGTTTGTGAAAAAGCAGCCAATGTCAATGCCAATGTTCAAAGAAAGCCTGGAGAACTATTGCTCGAGACCAATTTTAAAAATTAAAAGAAAGTCTGGAAAGTCTGGCTCCTTGGAAGCAAAATATTTGGAATATTCCAGATTGCAAATTCTCAAAGACTACATGCATCTATGACATTAATTAAAGATGCATTAGTTAGATATTAGTTGAAGAGTAAAGAACCAGAGAAACAGACAAAAAATGCATCTCTCATCTCCACTTTGTCAAAATAGCAAAGAAACAGCAAAGCAGCAATTGAGGACTATACACACTCAAGAAAAAAAAAGAAGAAAAAGAAGAAGAAGAAAGAAACAGAGACAGTGCAGTCTATGATTCATGGGTTCATAAATATTTTGGGACTAAGTACCCCTTAGAGGGGAGAAAATTGTCTAAGGGCCTAACAATGCGTTGCTGGTTTTGGGCTTAGTGTCACTTGACAATGTGAACTGACCTAAATAATTATTCATGCCCGGCAGCTAGTTAGATGGATAAAAGCCAAGCTATGTGAGTCATGACACATTGATGTAATGTGCTGTAGTCATATCAAAGTTTCTATTGGCCCAAAGATAAGGTGGGAAGGTGTTGTTTTATTGGCATATAGTAAATACCTCCCATCTGTATATATTGCTTTTTAATGATACAGCAGAATATTGTGATTTGTACCAGATTATTTTGCGGACTCTTGGTTCACAGACTCCTGATATCCCCCCAACCTCACTTTAACAACCACTGCTGTAAATTCTTGATTCTTGATCAAGTCTACAACAACTTTGCTGTTCTTTACATTGGTGTTCAACTGATGACATAATGCAGGACTTCCTGAAAGCTTACAGAACATTCAGGCCCATTTAACACTGAACAAATAAATGGAAAAGTCAAAGTGGTCACCATTAATTAGTGACTGAGCAGCAGAGGTGGACTGAAACAACAATACAGGTTGGTCAGATCCCTGGTCACTCTGTTTACAGAAACCAACAAAATGCTAATTTTGTTAGACTATTTGTTGACAGTTAGTAGACTTTTGGCTACTATGTTTACATGGGAAAAAAAGTGATCTAGATTAAAATAAATAATTTTGGAACTAACCAAAGCGTGGCATTTGAATACTGAGTTAAAAATGTATGCTGTGGATAAATATAAACTAACATATATACACATAAAAGGCAAGACACAGTACAACTGATGCCCTTTTATTAAAAGTAAAATGAGATACTGTGGTAAGATTACAAACTGGTTGAGAATGTTTGGTATGTTGACATATGTTGACATAACAATATATGACTGTATGTTTTGTTATCTCTTTGTGTGGACTTTGTGTGGAATATTTCATGAGCTCTGAAGTACTTTGTCAGTTCAAGTTAGTGCAGGGATGTGGAATTGATTTCCACAGGGTCAGTGTGTGCACAGGGCTACCTGGTCACGTGCAAACATTTTCATGAGCAAACTCTCATGATATTTGACTGTTAGCTGAAAACTCTCAACATTTTCATGGGCTTGTTCCCAGCACACAAATGCAATAAAAACAGGATAATATTAAAGTTTATAGGTTCCAGAAAGGACACAGGCAACTGTGTTTTCTATGATAAATGTCTTATTTAACAATTTCCCTGGACATCCTAATTGTGGTGTTGGCTCGTGTTTCAGTGCACTGAACTGGAAAACCTTGGCATCTGTGCTGCTCCCTTTCCTCCTTCTCTCTCTCTCGCTTACTCTCACTTTTGCGGTTTCTCTTGTTTCCAAATTCCCTTCGCACCAATATTCCCACGATATATTTTTTTTTCTACCGCTTAGCATATGAAAAATCATCACAATTATGTCATAGATTTGGTAAGAAAAGCAATATCAATTTTCCAACTGGAAACCCGAGCAATACGCATTTGAGCAAAACTGAGCATCTGCTGTGTGAATAAATTTAAATACTGGTTTGATGCCAGAAAGGAAGAAAGAAAGAAAAAATATATATATACACTATGGCTGACTTCAACTAAAAATATACACCTCTGAAATCCATTATTTTTTGGGCAAAATCATTGTGAGCAGTAAATTTAATTGGTTGCAAGTTCTATGAAACACTCCCTGCAGTACATGTATCTATTTTTGGTCCCACTCAGTGAAGGAGTCCAGACCTGTGCAAGCAGCCAAAAGCCATTTTTATGAGCACTAAATGCTGTCCAGTGCATTCACCCCTGCAAATAAAAGAAGTGCTAGTCTTGTCTCTGTGAAACACACCATTACTCCTCCATTGTTTGCCAAAGCACTTTGTCGAGAAATAATTTACGCCAAGTATTTGTGCTTCCAGGATTTTCAACACAAGGTCATATCCAGCAGCAATGACCCAGCAGTGTCGATATATACCAACCAATAGGGACGGTGTGCTTGTGGGAGCGATATGAAATTGATTAATCTGGTTTATTAGAGTTGGACACTGCATTTGTTTTTGACTTTGCCAGTGGACCAAGAAATGAGAAGCCTAATTAGCCCTTTCTTCTTGCAATAATAGAATACTTCTCATGCTGTAATATATATTTTTCAATTGAAAGAGCAGGGTAAAATCATGCAGTATGAAGAGAAGACACAGTTTTAAGAACATGTTGAACATATGTAAATTAGAACATGTTTCAATTATGTACACTGTACACAGAAGCCTTACTTTAAATTCCCTGCAGGCACGATAATTCTGGCAGGCAAACATACACACAAACTGATGTTCATAAATGCACATTGCTGAATGATTGGTATCATTTAAAGATCAATTTGAAGCATATTTCTGTCTGTAAAACTAGCACAATTGATGAAGATGACAGTGAGTGAAAGGTTATTGCTTACAGTACAATGGATAGAACTGACCTGGCCCTGATGCTAAAGAGGGTTTCTCGGGAAAAAAAAACATAGAGGATACTCCCTTTGTTCCCTCTCTGACTTATCTTTGTCTCCACATACCCTTGTTCTTGCCACACTTAACCAGATAGCACCAGTGCAATTATTTCCAAACAAGCACAATATTTCAATATAAACATGCCTAGGCTATACAAAGTATATCTATTTTTTTGTGTTGCTGCTGCTGATTTTGGCAATAACATAAAATCAGAATGAATACTTGCAAGAGGCCAAGTAATGTTGCATTTCTTTGCAGCAAGCCCCAGAAAACAAGATAAGTGAAACATGACCTGTGTAACGTTCATGTGTCCCAAATCTACCCCTCTTTGGTTTCCATTGGAATTGAGATAAGTACACACCCATGTGAACACAAGCCTGCATGCAGAGTGCTGGTTGCAGTAGCAAGATTAAAGTCCTCATCATTTTGCTCTCCATGGACATGTGCCACCTCCTTTGCGAAACCACTCAAAGACACACTGTGGATGAATTAAACTGTACATTTGGAGAAAAGTGTGTGAAATATGTGCCCCATTTGCAATGCAAATTTCAGCTTGCAGTCTCCTGGGGCCTATCATAGACAGCATGCACAACCAGATGAACACGCAAGCAAGTGCTAGTGCTTTCATTTTATATGCTCTCTAGCACCCTCTTCTTCTCTCAGTCTCTGTTTCTCTCATTAAGCAGCTCCATTTCTAAAGATGTTTATGCATCTCATGGATACTGATTCTAGTGGTGTGTGGAGTCCCCGAGTTGGGAGGTAAACAGACCCTCCAGGATGACTGGCTGTTTTATCCACCAACCAGTTAAACTGTGGAAACAGCCAACTAAGAAGCTCATTATGTGCCATGAGATTGCTCTAAATGGGCCTTTGTTACATTACAGCCATCACTTAAGCCTTTGTATAACTGTGGTTGAACTTGAGCAGTCGATAAAACTTTTACAATGGTGTATACAGTATGCATTAGAGACCACATAACCCACAACACAGATGTTTGGAATAAGACAAGGAGAGTGTCTGCTTGTTTGAATTTGTGGTGGGATTACATGCTGGTGAATAGATAACTATGTAAAATATCTCTGCAAATTATTGCTAAAAATAACATCCATACACAGTGGACAGTTTGTGAATAATTTACCCTTAAATACTAGTAATCACCTACAATGTGAGATGTATGAAATGTTTTGCTTTCTTTGTAGAATTATCATTTCCATCCACTGAACATGTAATTATAATTATTTGCAGTCAAAGGAAGGTCGTTTGTCATTGCATTTTAGTAAAATGGACCTTTAAGAACCATCAGGCATTTTAATTCTGAACCTGTGTCTTAATGGCCTGCTACTGAGGTGAAAAACAACAGTAAATATAGTTGAATGGCCTTTTTACCACTGGGAGGGGTAAAGGTGCTAATTGGACCACAGATTAAAATGAAAATATCAAACGAAAAATAGGATACTGCTAATTACTTCACTTTTTACAATGAGGATAAACCTTATTAGCATGTGCTACTGAGTGACTTTGATACGCTGGTCCTTTGCCCACTGCATCATCTTCCTGTCTGAGCAGCTAAAAGGTGAGCAGGTGTTACCTTGTTGTTCCAGTTGGCAGCAGGACATTTTGTTGACCATAAGAGAATTCCAGCCAGACAGTGAGCTTTGAAATCCAGACATTTCAACATCTGGTAAAGACTTTATTCACACTTGATGTGTGGTTATTTATTGATTGATTTATTTCTTTTCCCCTTTAATGCATATGTACAATAATTGTTCTGAGAATCACCCTTAAGACCCTTGAGAAATGAAAGAAGGAATCAAGATCTTTTCAAAACGTGGATATACCGTGCATCTCCCCCACAACCCCCCCCATTTGCTGACTTCACCCCTAACCTGATTTTCTGTTGGTTTATGGCATGCTAAGTGGAAATGTGTCTCACTTTCAAATACAAGCAAGTTTGCTGGTAAGTAATGGTATTAAACCCAAATTACCATCAGACTGAGACGTGTTTACGAGTGCCAAGCGTATATGTTCACTCAGAACTTCCTTGTCAAAGCTGCTCTAAGTTGTATCAGGATCGATTTTGCAGTCTGCTGAAGGGATTATTGAGTGTTTGAATAAGGCAGAAGCTACTGATTCCCATGCCTTCATGTCCATTTTAGTGTACTGATTTTACCATGTTTAAAACAATAAAATAGATACAAAAATACCTTCTTAAATATTAGGCTATATGTAGCACAATATTATCTAATATTAATAATATTTTCTCCAACATGTCTAGCCTTTGCCATAGGCACACCACAACATTCATCTCACATGCTCATATCTGATCAAGCTTTTCATTCAATACAGTTTTTGTGTTTTTTTTGTGGTTTTTTTTGTTTTTTTTTAAGGACCCATCCCAGAGGTGAAGGCTGTGCAAAGATGCTATTTTCCCTGCATAAATCAATTATATTTTCATTTTGTTGGATTTTATTCTGTGGCAAGTACAGACATTTTCTAAACCCACTGTGGCCACATGCAATCACAAGAAGCACATCAACAAAAACAGAATTTAAAACCCTCTGCACATTTGTTGCCATGCCAGTTATTTTTAGTTTCTTTTCCTTTAATTTCTTTTCCGGGTTGGCCTGACCAAGTGGGCTTACTCTTCATAAGCTCTTTCATAAGCTCTACAGTTTATAATAATTCAATTTCACACACATTTGGGACTAAAGATCACTGAAGAAGTGGTAAACATGCACGGAGTTAATATAATGCGCAATTCTCTTCGGACGTACCTTGTTTATTTTTCTCCTTACTTAGCTGGGGGGTTAGATTCAGAACCCACATGGTATTGTTTTTTTTTTCTGTGAACTTACATGATGTTGACTACTGCACATAAAATTGATGTTCTGAAGCAAAGAACATCATTTACTTTTATTTTGCATTATTTTGCCAGAGCTGCTATTGGTGATGCTTGAGCTGAGTTATCTTTGACAACAGTTAGCAAAGTTAAAGTGGGATTTGGCAGGTGGGTGAACCCAAAGATCTGCTGTAGCAATGCAGAGAGGACAAATGACTTGCCTCAAAATAACAAAATAGATTTGCTCTGGCTGCTTTTGTGTACAGGCTGTGATCAGTTGAACTGTGCTGCTGCTGTGGATCTGACTTTTACTGTTCTTTGTGGATTTAGCATCTGCCATGACCGGTTGGGGGTGAGGAGAAACAGAAGAGAGCAGAGGGAGACAGGATAAAAGACACACTATGGGAGAGAGACAGAGTTTAATAGTTTAAATAAAAAAAAAGTTAAAAAAAAGTAAAAGGCAGCATTCATTAAGTTATCATAGAATCGTAACAGACCATTTCACACTGACCAATACCTTTTAAATCTGAGCAAGCACATCACAGTTCAGAGGTTGCTCAGTGGAGGATGAAGAAACTTTCCTTAACTTTATTTGCATTGTAGCCTGTACTGCTGTGGATGCTTTCTTGTTTCCACCTTTTTACCCCACTACTATCCCACTACTTGTTACCAAGCTCTAACAGAAAGTGCTACCCATTTTTTATTTAGGCTTTCACACAAGGTTTTTTTTTTTTTTATCTTAATTTTAATTTCATTTAATTTTTTTGACAGTAGGAATACTCTTTCAGTTGCTCGCTGCGCAGAATGCAGGTAACAGGTTAGAGTGGGGATGAAGTCACTTGATGCAGGAAATACATTTTCTGTTGAAAGCAGAAAAACCTAGAGAATAGACAGGAGTTAGAGCTGAAAATTTCTGCCTTTGTTTAGTTTTTCTCCTTGAAAGCATAGGCGGTTACCATTGAGCTAAGTTAATGAATTTCCAGCACAGTGCGCCGCTCTGTCTCTTTTGATATGAGTCAATGTAGCTCACCCAAACATCTCTTTCTTTCTCTCACTCTTTCTCTCTTGTCTATATGACAGTAATCATTTGAATAAGATGATATTTGGATTTTGGTGTTTAAGTGAATGGATAGTCTATACTGGTCTTCACAATCCACAGCAAAAATAATAATGACAGATTGGGTATTGTTTTCTTAATTCATACATGGATGATGTTGTTCTTAACAAACAGAAGCAGTAGTATTAAAAACATTAACTTCTGTAATGACAAGTCCCAGCCCAAATTACTCTGGCCTATCCAAAATCAGAATCCTGGTGACACACCTGCTTTCACACCTGCAGATATCCCAGTTTCAGTGTCAACTGAAAATTACTTCAAAGTTATAGAGAGCCACCAAACCTTTAGAGTAAAATATTTTGTGTGTGGGTGTGTGTGTAGTTTTCCTTTAAAACATCCAAACACACAGTTCCTGAGCCCTCAAAACTTGTGCACATGGTAGCAGCCTGCATACTAGCTTAGTTTTAGAGTCATCAGTGGAGCTTCCACGTTTCCTTTAAATCCTAGATGAGATGAATCATGACACAAACAAGCAGAGATGGGATGCTCCTTTTATGCAATCCTGAATGGCTTGTGCAGCGACCTAATGCACTTTTGAGATTGGTTGTGGCCTCTGTTCACTGTGCTTAGGAAATCCCATCCTCCCTTACTCTTTTATTTAGGAGCATAGAACGTTTGCTTTGTCTTACCACACTATCTTTCCTTTTTTCCTTTAAAGTCTGTAAAATTGCTAAAAGGTTGTTATTGCAGCTGCTTCAGTGCACCCCCCACCCGCCATGTCCTTCTCTCCAGAGACATGTCCACAAAATAATGAAATAAAATGAAATTACCACACAGACATGGATATCCTGGCTGTTATCAGTGCTCATGGCTCTACAAAGTAAAATAAACAGTATTGGCGATGTGTGCTTGTACTTGTAGAAATATCTGAGCATTTAGTAAAAAGCGCTAGTAATGTAAATGCATATGCAAATTAAGTTACAAAGCATGGAACAATTTGCGACTCCTATTTTTACTTTCTATGAAGACAAACTAATGAAATGACAAATGCTCTTAGAGCTGGCTCAGCTATTACTGCCTAATGCAACTGGATTTATTGGAACTTACCAGATCACAACTTGCTTCTTAACCTTTTGACTCCAGTAGTTTTCTGTCCTCTTTTTCACCTTTAATATTTTTCCCTCATGATTTCTGCTTCTCTCCATCTCTGTGTTTCCCATCCCTCTGTCTTTCCATCACTATTTCCCCTTACATAAGGCCTTGCAGGGCAGTTACTGAGTCTGAGTACAGATGTAGATGCCAGATGGATAGGTGGGGGTTGCCTTGATTTTGATCCAAAATCTAAATCCTAGCTGTTTCCCGTTCTCTTACACACAGGCTGTCACACAAACACACATATGAAATAAATACACATAATAACTGAGGTCATATTCTATATCTCATATTGCTTTCAAAGATGCAGAAGTAATTGATTTAAAACATATTTTTGTCTTCAGTAAAAAGTCAGTTTGCTGACATCTTTGTATCTGCAACCATCTGCTGGAATCAAATTACAAAAATGTGTTTATACACATTTTTTTGTTAGCTTCGCTTATACACAGTGTGCAGACTGTAAGCAAACTTTTTTATGTGTGATTTATGATTTTATGTGTATACTGTCAAGGGAATAAACTACCACTTTTATTGAAACAGTTAAACATACTTTTGTTCCAATTTTCTGCTATAATGTAGCAGAAATCCTTCCTTTGAAAATAAAGCAATTTGCCTAAAGCTATTTAAAAAGCTGCTGAATAAGTATACATTTTAGGTTTGTATTTTCTCAACGTATTTCAGCCCATTCATTGACAGAACAGAAGCTTTATAAGAGTATTTCTGGTAAACTGCACTCCTTGTAGGTTATGAGCTGAAGAACTTCACTGAGTAGTTCTCCCTCCCAAAATATCTGTGATCATGCAACAAAATGAAATACATCAATGCCTTTGTCTGTTATTGATCTGGTATGCATCTCTCAGAGGATACCTAACAATAAAGACAGGAACATGAAAATAGTGGACAAGTGGTCTTCTAAAGAGTGTTGAGATCTTTCGCAGGCACTTATTGCCAAATTTCTTAAATTAATATAAATTCAAACATGACAGGTTTTGGCACTAGAACAAACATGTAACAACTTGAATTAAATCATATTGTGTAAGTGTATAAGTGTATTTGTGTAAGTAGTTGTGTCATGTATTTTTGTCTGTATGCGTGTTTCACCCAAGTAGAAAGTCTAACATAGTACAGAGAGTAGAGCGACAGGAAGCTGGGGAGAAAGACGATACGTGTCTTGAAAGCATGTGAAGGAAATATTGGACTAAAATGACATTTTTTGCTGTGATATAATATACCATGCTACAGCATGCTTGTTGTAATGGATTGCTGTTGTGTGCAGTTGGTGGGATAGCAGTATTAGAGAGAGAATGCTTCGCCACTGCACTGCTCGGCTGACTGTTGCTGTCACTGAGGCTTGTCCCTGTCAGCAAGATAAATGACATTCTAGCTACACTGCTATTAGCTTGATACCTGAGAGACAGAGACACTGGTGATGCCCTTCAAATGCTGAATACCATCAACCCTCTGTGTGTCTGCTTATTGTTAGAAAGGCAGTCTGTGTGCATATATGGTTATAGGTATATGTATGCACATGTCACAACATGGGAGCATGCAGATTAGCAAACAGAATGTGTACTCTTGCACATATGCATCCAGTTGATAAATATCACTCACTTCAATCAGGTAACATTTAAAGTAAGTGAGAAGGAAATTATGTATGAAACTTAACTGAGGCACAGCCACTTTTCAAGTTCTGGATAAGCAGGAACCATAGTAGCTCCATGTAACCACACTTCATGCACAAGTATTTATGTTAAAATAACTATATTACTACATAGACCAAGCATGTAACAGATGTATACTTTTTTGGAAAAATAATTTGGCTTAGTTTCCCTTTAAACTGAAGGGCAGTTAACCATATGATCCAACCCTTTTTTGGACAAGGAAAGCAATTTTATCTAAAGAGGTGAACAACACAAATTTTGCAGTTTAACTGCAATATGAGCATACAATTATTAATGTAATTAAGAGAAAATGTCCACTATATAAGCACGGTAATGTCAGTCTCAGGGGTGGCCACCAGAGCTGATTAGGGCCACTGAATGCAGATCCCAGCAGATGCCTTACAGCATATTTCAGAAGCTGCTCCTTGTTTTATATGTGCAGGGTCTATTTTTGATGGAAACTGCTTCAAGCTGACACGAGAATTGCAGAAAATATCTGGTTAAATCTCAAAATAAAACACCTGGTTTTGTCTGAGATGTGGGTGTATATGTTTTTCATGATAATTACACTATTTTCCTCTAATTGTTGGCCACCTGTGAAAGCATACATTGCATAGAATTATCTCTTGCTTTATAAGCATCACATTTCTTTTACTTTTCTTTTTAGTTTGTTTAGGAGACTTACAAAATTATGTCAATATGATAAATATTGAAATCTGCACATTACTTCTTCTTCTTCTTCTTCTTCTTCTTCCAAATCCTTGTTGAAATCAGAAGTGAGCTGCAGCAATTACAAAGCAAATATTAGCTCCAGTGACATTCCCGATGCCAAACACCTATTTCCTTTGGCACTAAGTAAGCACAAAGCTGCCAATGGCCTCACTTTTAGCCCATAATACCACTTCCTGAGCACCACACACTCAGAGTTAATAATGCACTGGTACTGACTGTTGAGGCTGCCAAATCTCAGTAGTGACCACAGCTTCACTACCATCTCCCTTAGCTTTTGCCTTCAGGTGGGGAACCTGACCTTTGTGAGCAGCCAGCTGGAAAATGTCAGTGCTGCGTAAACTGTTAGCGATCTCAATTTGCGATGGCATTTTCTGAAGCCAGACCCTCAGGCCGCCACTGAGGGTCGTGCCGTTGTAACATGTGCATCTGTGTGTGTTCATAAGTAGTTATTTACATGTGTGTGTCAGTATGTGGTTGTCAATTCTGGCTTAAAAACAGCTTGACTGACCTGATGGAGGTTTTACTCCCCAGCATGCTCATTCTTTCCTTTACTCTGTTTTTGTTTTTAATGTTTCACCTCCCCTTGGTACTTTTACTTGACTATTTTCACTCTAATAACACCCAAGTTTGCATTTTACTTTAGCACATCTTTCTCTTACTCTTTTACTTTTAAGTTTAAGTTAAACCTTGGCTCATAATTATTGGCTACTATTACATAAACTCTATGTGCAATATATGTCTCACAGATTAAAAATCCAATCCCTGACCCAGTTTGTCTGCCAAATATACAAAATAAACAGCAGATAAAAAGATTAACAGCCCTCTCAATTAGAATATGTATGATTCCTTTCAAAGACTTAAGTGTGAATCAGACAGTCTAGTCAGTCCTAAAAATTGAAGGTTTTCTGTGTACAGTACGATAAACTAAATCCCTCAGGCTGTTTGGGCCTATTACTGAAAGAATGTCTGGCTTTGACTGCTGAATAATGAAGACCATCTTCACGGAGCTGGGTGAGTCGACCGATACAATCTTAATGTTGTCAAATCCGACAAACAAAAGGCAGGATATCAGCAGTGCAGATGAATGTGGTCCTTACATAAAGGGGTGGCCTTGCAGATAGCAGAGCCACAAATGGCAGACAGGACTATTTGCTCTCCAACACTGTTTCGAGGTAAACAAGTTTTCTGCGATGTGCTGTGCTCAAGCAAGCTTGCTGTGTTTTGTGAAGATGTTCCTACATTTTGGGCAACTTCAGTCAGCCTACAAGATGCACTCTTTTGTGGTTTTAGACGCAAATACTGAAGCCGCTACAATCCTTGTTTGTCCATTTGATGTGAATGTGATAGCGTTCAGTTGGGTCAGGTAAAGCAGTAACATGCATTACTTCCAGAATATTTTATCCTGTACTTTTGCAGCTTTGTTTAAAAGGAAACCTATTACATAAAATTGCATAGCATCACACTACCTTCCCTAATGTCTTTTCTGTACTTCTTAAACACTCTTACCTACTAACTAAGCACTTCTTGCTCTCCTAGCCATTTCCCACCAGGGTTCACCTTGTCCAATTTCTTGCCATTACACACCCTGGCATTGGTTTCCTGAATAATGCTCCAATTATGGGAGAAAGCACAGAGGGTGATCACACTGTCAAGCACAAAGTGCAGCGTCCATTTCAGGATTTGAGTGCTGAAAATCCTGGCACAAGAGACAATGTGAGGCTGAGATGGAGGAAACTTCAATTAAAACTTCCACCTGAATAAGTCATGTCTTTCTAATAGACTTTGGGAAATAGCCATGAATATATAAAGAGGAAATGCATTCATCAAATCCTTCTTTATGGTCACACAGTGAGGGGAAGGACTGAAAGGGAGAATGAGTGAAATATGTTAGGAACGGGTTGCAAAAGCTCTCAGGCTGGCTTGGGGATGGGGGTGTGGCATATTAAACACAGAGGCAAGATTTTAGGAGCATACTGGTAAATCCTATCACCACCCTATGGTAGAGAAGAAAAGATGCATGGGAAAGATGATGTCAGAGATGTGACAGCAAAAGAGACTGGTGAGTGGGAATCAATCTTTCAGTGTCCTGAAAGCTTTTAGGGAAGTGACCTTTAACAAACGAGTGTTGGAGGTAATGGTAACATGACATACAAAGAAACTTGGAATCTGTTTGTAAGGCAGATGTGGGTTGAGCAGATTTGGGAAAAGTTAAAAAAAATTGCAGCTTGCTCTTGTATCAACTGAGGCATGTCTCTTTGTGAAAAAGGTTGGCAGTAGGCAAAGTGGAAGGATTCAGGCTGTAGAAGGTGGACAAGAAGTGCATAAATATGCAGTTTGAAAAAGAATAGGTTTTGGTAAGGGACAAGTATACTTTGTTCCAGTGGTTTTCCTTCTGTAATACCTCATGTTAATGCAGGGCTGACTTTTTTATTGTCATAGAATTACTGACTTTTCCTTTGAGAACATTTCAGAGTTTTTTGTTTCCTTTTTTTCTTTCAGAACTTTTGACTTCGTGTACATCTTTATGCAAACTGCAATGTAGTAGCAGAATTACTTTCTCTGCCTCTACCTCTTGGTCTTGGCACTCTCATTCTTGCTCTGTTTGACTGGCTGATTGAGTGATTTGTCAGACTCTGGTGCTGGCTTGTCTGGGCCTGCATGAATATTCCTGGCATGAAGCAGGTCCCCTGGAGCCTGGATCCTGTCAGGGGGTCGCTGTGACAACTGATGGGACTTACTGCTGACAGATGACTTTGTGAGAGAGGGAACAAGAGACAGAGGGCTACAAGTGTCATTTGACGTCTACAGTATATCTCAATTTTCACCCTCAAACGGTTGGCTAGTAGACACAACTACTCACACAAACACACACGCAAGTATTAGGCCCCCCTCATACTGAGATTGTGCAAAGAGAAATACTATGAAAAGACAGTGGTAAAATTTTAAAAAAGCCTGCACAAAAAATATTTTTGTAGCCTTTTTCCTCCCTTTTCGTTGTGATTCTCTGTATCTGCACTTTAATCATTTGGCAGTTATAGAGGGAGGGCTGCCCTTTGTGATAGATTAGTTTTTACCATCAGTGAAGACAAGATGGAGTGTACCAATTAACATGGCTTTTGACAAATTAACTTCAAGACGGAGTTCACTAAGGGACCAAACTGCCTGAATGTATAATATATGATGTTTATTATGAAAGATGGTGGTCACAATCTCTTGCAGAGGAAAAGAATGAACCAATGGATAATTGTAGAATTTTGCAACAGTTTAGCTTAGGCTTTTAGAGCCCGAGGTTTCAGCCTCTTGCACTTCATGTTTAATGCAACAGTAACAAAAAAGTAAAGAACTGAGAGAGCAAGTAGTGTCTATGTGTGCTACGTCCTGTTTAAACCACTTGAGCACCCTTTCAGTTTCTGTGAAATGAATTACAAACTTAGTCACTCAGCCAGCAGAATTTTACAAGGATGGTGGTTTATATGCTTGTTTCTGAGTCAAACCATCCATGGATGAAAACATTGTTTACTGGCAGTGAAAGCTAAATGTCTTCGATGTCAATGAGCAAATTCTGGTTGAACAAATCAGAATTCAATTTGGTTCACTGAGCAACTGACAAAAAGGAAAGACAAAAGGGAGAAAAATACCCATATTTTTTTGTCTTTAAACGATGACAAAGACAGTGCAGCTCACAACAAGCACTGCTGCTCTTTCCCTAGAGCAGTAGCTTGGCTGCTTGGATGGAGCTGAAATGGGCAGGAGCAAAGAGACTGAAAAAAAATACAGCCAACATCATCCCCAACGGGCTGGATCTCTGTGACATTTCAGTTGTGGCTTGAGGATGTGTGCTAGGGACATTTAAGACATTTAATCTGTGTGTGCATGTGCATGTGCACAAAAGCATGTCTGGTTATGAGCGTCATTCTGGCAGTGCCAAAATTTTAGGTCTAAAATTGTGATAGGACATGATCAAAAGGTATAACACACTGTAACACGAAGCAGGAAGCTGAAAGCTAGATGCTACCCTAAAATGACTCAGCCCACCATGCAATATATGGGAAGATGGGATCCTCAGAATGACATAAATGTTAGAAAAACCTTTGTTGTAAAGATGCAGCATTACCTGCCCTCGTCTTAGTAACACAAGTGCATCTTCCCGGGATGGCAAAATCTGCAGAAGAGCTTGTGCTCCTTATTGATTGATTTTGTGAAGACCCATGTTGTTAAAGCACCATCATAACATCCATCTAGTGCGATCTTTTTAACCTAGTTTTATGCACCACTATATGAAAATAGTAGTGTATAAAATTAGCGCACCCAGTCGAATTCAAATTTGTCTGGGTAGTTATTAACACATTTTAATATATTGTTACACACTCAGAAAAATGCTTTACAAGGAATTTAATGGTCAATTTTTGAGATGCATCACACAACCTGCCAGTGAAGCCTGATGTCACTGTGTGTGTTCATGTGCATTGAAGGCTGTCATTGTATGAACATGTGTGTTTCCCTCTCCTGAGTTGTAATTACCAGTGGTGCTGCCACAGGGGCCTTTGGCCATGCTGCCAGAGACAGACCAACCAGGAAAGCACTGGCAGTAATTGGCCAGAGTGGATTTGTACAGAAACATGTGCAATCAGAGGAAAAGACATAAAAAAAAATAAAATAAAACCCACAAAGAGCATTAGAGACAGTGGGAACATGTCTTCCATACACAACAGAAAAGACAGAACTTTAGACATCTGGAATGTTCTACACAAAGAGTTCACACAAGTTCACTAAGTATCATTATACAACTGTATAAAGAAAATATTTGGACATCTGAGATGAGATGGTTTACTGAGAATATGGTTTGTGTCTAAAAATTCCCCTTTTTTTTTCTTTACCATGAGCATCCCCAAACTTCAATCTCGTGTTTTGTAATTTGTTCTAGCAAATATACAGCACAGATGTACATTAATGTTTGCCAAGGTTCTTACACTCCTATTCCTTATTGACTGCACTTAAAGCTAAAGAAGAGCACAGATAGAATTTGAGGAGTCATAAATAGCTCGTTAAACAACATTTAAGGAGCTGTTCTTGTGTCTTTATTATGAATGATGAAAAACACTGCTTCTGTAATGCCATTAAAAAAATCCAAATAGATGCTTACTTAAGCTGCAGCAGCTAACTCTGACTTTATTAAGCTACTTATTTTAATCACTAAAACTGGCCCAAACCAAAAACATAAAGATGGCAAAAAAAACCCTCATATAATTCATTTTTGGAGCCTGTTTTTATGTGCAAATTTAAATAATGTATAATCTGTATAATCTGTGCAAGATGCATGCACTGTTTGTGCTGGTAACATGCTTAAACATATCTTAATGTTCATGTCTTTATCAGCAGGTTATTGGGCTCTGTTCCCTACATCAGCACTTCTGGGCAGCCAGGGCCACCCTTAATCTATACTATCCCTGTCAGCCAAATGCTAATGATCCTGGAGCCCAGTCCGTCATAGAGACCCCCTCCCCACACCGCCGTCACTCTCCATCTGTCATGCAACCACCCCACCGTTTACATTAACAATAATGCGAAGATTTTCACAGCAACCCATTCAAACAAATCAATGGTTTACAAGGCAATGATCCTTGATCCTTCCCAGTCAAACAGGCTCAGCTGCCGCCCCATCACACACCTACACTTCATTTTAGCAGGAATAAAACTAAGGCTGCTTGCAATGATTAATGACGTTGTAGAGAATTCTCAGTTGATCACATACTTACGATTGGGTTATTTTCAGTGAAAGGTTGGGTATGGGGTAGTGCAGAGTATCAGCCCTTTCAAATATTTCCTTTCTTAAAAAAAAAAAGAGTAAAGTAACAGTTCAACATTCATTTTGAAAAAGAAATCAGGTAAAGCACAGTAGATATAAAGTATGAAAGAGAAGCAGTGCGGGATAATCCTTTTCTTCACATGTCTTACTTAAGCTCCATTCAACTACTGTTAAACATATTGTCAGTGTTTTCTATCAGTCCTAGTATGATACTGTACATCAGCCATTACCTACCATCATCTGAAGGAAACAAAACTGTCAAATCTCAAACTGAAAACACACTGCTGGCTGTCATCACAGCTTACATAGGCATGAACTTTGCTGTTGCTGTTGTGGTGGCTAATGGTTTGATATTGGCATTGATATTGCTATAGTTATAACATTAGCGTGATGTGTGTGTGACTGTGTCAGGCATTGGACAAGAGAGCATTCAAAAGCCATGTCCGAGATATGAACCTGGCTGTATCAGATATGACAAATGTGTTAAAGTACACTTCAGGAGTTGAGGAATAGCTTCCCCACCATATTAGCTAATGGTAACATTATGTCCAGCGGTATAACAATAACTCTGCCACATCATAATATACGTGATTGCAGATACAGTGATGATTAAGTTGACATTGCTGCAGCCAAAGACTGCCAATCAAAGCACTGAAGCCCGTACTTACCCTGTGGTCACTGGGGTTTGGTCATAGGTCAGGGGAAGCCCTGCAGCATCAGCATTTAGCATTTAGCTTGTTAGATTGTTGATTCCCATTGAAAAACAAAAAGAAAACACCCATAGGAGCAATTACATCTATGGGTGCCTGTTCCAGGCGTAATTCTCAATTTCTTAATTACTAGCTACACTTTGATATTTGACTAAATGAACCCAGGTTATCAGTAAGGAATTAGGTTGAACGAAATGTAATGTCTTTTCTAAATTTTAGCAACTGGCATCTGATGAGATAATACTGATAATAGTACTTAAAGTAAATGAAACTGATTAAAAACATGAATACTGCATTTTTATTTCTTAACTGAGTCACAGAAGAAATCAGAGAGTACAGCTTTTTTTTTAATACAATCAGATGCAAATAGTTGTTGTAGCATGCATAGGGGCTTTACTTGGTCACACCCTCCACTTAACACAAGTTCTGTGGAGATCCTGTCTTTCTCCCTGGTTAGAGAAAACATATCATGGTCTCCAGATAAAGCTTCTTACAAGTAGGTCAGAAGAAGCATTAGACTCCATATCTAATGAAGAAACACACATGGTGATCTACATCCTCTCCAGGCTGAGATAGCAGTGGCAAAGTTTTAGGTATATTAAAAAAAAAAGACTTGGAAAAAAGTGGAGGGAAAGATTTAAAACGACGCTAGAAAAATATAACATTTTAAAAGTACAATTTAAATTTTGGCATCAATGGGAAAATAAGTTGTCAGAACATGTGATCTGACAAGTTAAAATTGATGTAAACACAAAAACCAGGGAAACACAGTGGAGGAAAAAAAGGTAACTGACAGAGTGGCGGTGTGGGATAACTCTCATCTTAGGCACTGTAGAAAACAAAAGCACAGCCGGATTGAACCTTTATTAAATTTTCATTGCCTTACAATTCTGCTTGACTTAATACCTGAGTAAATGTCACTAGCTTCTACGGTGAAAATAAAAGTAGAGAATTTATGTAATCAGCAGATAATTAAATGAATACATTAACTGCATTTTCTTTTCACCTATGTGTATCAATCGCCACATAAAAGTTTTGTATTTCTCCCCACATCTCTCAGAAAGCTGATTTGAATCTTTAAGTCAATAGAAAGGCAGATGGAACAGAAGAAGCCTGACAAACTGCCTGTTAGCTTGACAGTGTTTTGGCTGGGTTCAGTCTGTTCTTGCATAATTATAGCTTCTCACAGCAACCTAGACAAAATTAAAATCTGGGATGTTACAAAATGACATTCCTCAGGCTCAGATATTCAGCTATAAATACAATTATTAGAATCTGACCCTATATAAACAAACTGTTTCCATAAGTAGTATACGGCCACCTCTTCTAAGCACAGGCCAGGAAAGCAAGCAAGGTCACTTTTTAACACACTCGCATGCACAGTGTGTATAAAGAGACCAGATGGACGCGCTATACCAGCTCGCCTGCACACGGCACTCATGTGACCCTGGCCACCTGGGCTCCGGAAGGTGACAGTATGTCTCCTTAGGAATACACACACACACACGCACAGGCATGTCAGGATGAACACTTGTGTGTGTGTGTGTGTGCACATGCACACCTGCACAGATAATATACAGAAGCCCAACAATAGCTGTTATCAAATTGAATGGTTTTATTTTATTTTTTAAAGTAACATTTATTTGAATGATCTAGTGACAAAAAGTGGCTCAACTAAGCTGCCTGTGCATGTCAAAAGCATACCGATATTATCAGTCATAGTTTTAGGGAAACAGTCTGTGATGATGTGAAACTTAATTTGATTTCAGGGAAATAGTTTTCAAGCTGTCACGGGTTAATGAACCAGTCAAATCTATTTGCTCATCAATATAACATGGGGGAATTAGGGGACACATTTTAGTGGCAGAAAAGTGTAACCGCCACAGTGTGATACAGCAACTGCAGTGATATCTGTAGGTCCAGTTTGGTAGTTGGTAGGCTTGATTCACAGCTTCAAGGAAATTGACATAAGCACATATGTTAATTAGAGGTATAATATGTAACATTTTTGTTGCAACATTCAATACATTCATATAGTTATCTTTAGTATGATTGTTTTTACCACTGATAAGAGTGCTGTGTTACCCCAAAACTGAATTTGCCACATTTCCTTCGCAACAATAGATGGACAGTAGTTGGCTAGTCAACTCCTTTAATGGTTACAGTGCAGCAATGACAGAGCTATCCCTCATCATTGTCTATTGCACCTCATCAACAATGTTACAGCCCATACATTTTACACGAGTTTTGAATAATGGATTAGCTAATGTTACTTGGGGCTTTTTCAGAAAAATGAAATGACATAATGTGAATAAAAGTGACTCACTATAACTTGAATAAAACTTTAATCATTACCTTGTCCATGACAAAGATTTTCTGTCTGAATCATGCCAGATAGTTTTTCAGTGGCAACAGTGATAAAAACAACTCCACCAATCCCACGCTTTTTCACAATGTCATCAATTTACGTGTTTTGAGATTGTTTTGATTGAGAGACCCCCTGCAGGTAGAATAAACTGTTTAAGTATGGGTGACAAGTGTCAACATAAATATGAAATTTGTTAACTGAGTAATTACCACTGAAAATGTATGAATAAAACTTTATATTAGATCATACAAATTATCTCAGTTTTGCTCCATATGATTTCACTGATGACTGATCTGACAAAGATGTCACATACTTTTTATGTTTTCCATTTTCTGTCAAGGCCACACATGAAAAAATACATATATACAGTACATAATTCAGATCTCATTACTGTGTCCACACGATATATACTTTCAAATGGTGTTTTTGTTGATGAGATATAGATGAGATATGTGGTGCATGTGATCTTATGGATGAGGTAGACACTGCTGTGTGATCTGTGTTGCATTTGTGTTTACCTAGAAAGTTAGAAAACATTAGTGGCACACTTGCTTGAAAAGGTAAAACGGGTAATGTCCTATTGCATTGTCATTTTCATTTGTCATTTGTTTCACTGTTTTTGTAATTACAGTATGTGGGAAGATGATTGACTGCAGTCTCATCAACAGGGGTTTACTATTGTTTGTTTTATTTTATTTCATTTTTAATTTTTTACATTAGGTCCCTTAACTACAAAGAAAGGTGCAAAAAAAAAAGAAAAAAGAAAAAATTCTGATCATTAAAATTGATCAGAATTTTGGTGCTGTAAAAAAGTAAATAATGTTAACATTCACAGAATTCATTGGATTTAATTGTAGCCCAATATCTATCTCTATCTCTATTTCTATCTCTCTCTCTCTCTCTCTCTCTCTCTCTCTCTCTATATATATATATATATATATATATATATATATACTTCCTGTATTGCTTAATATATATTTCTACATTAAGCAACACAGTGATTTGATCCTGTACATTATAACATATAGGCATATTTCAAGCTTTTTTTTTTTTTGCCTGAACAGATTGTACAGTTTTGTGCCAGGCATGTAAAAGGCTCACAATGTCGAATTCAAGCCGAACCTGTTTTGACGGTTTTATATCCCCTATTTAGTTGTACCAGGCAGCAAACAGCTACAGAGTAAATGTGTCTATCTATTGTATGTCAAAGACATTCTCATTGCTTAAACGTTCAGTCAAAAAAGGCCATCTGTGCATCTGCGTATGCATCCACAGGGATAAGAACTGGAAGTGGAGAGAGAGAAGTACCACAGTGAGCAAGCCAAACTAAGAGCTTCTGTCCTGTCTTTCAGTGAAGATAATGACAGTGCAGAGAGCACAAGTCTTTCAGTGTGGTCTATTTGCCGACACTGCAGGGAAATAAAGACAAATTGGTCCAACTATCTCTCCTTTCTTGTGCATCCCATCTGCCATATACCTTCATCTCATCTTTCTGAAGCTTCCAGGAATGCTGTCTTTCTCACTCTCTTTTTCTCTCCCTCATCTCTCTGTGCAACTAGGGAAGATGGCATTTGATTTGACACTGGAGTCTTGAAACACAGAATAATGCTGCATTTCCTCCAGACAACGAAAGACTAATGGTATAGATTTTCTAGCTGTGTTACCTCAGGTGTTATAGCAGGAATCACAATTACCTTCTGAGTCAAAAAAGAGTCATTTCAACATTTCATCACTACAGTTATCTCGTTATCACTGACTTTAATTAAACTAATTAAAGCACCTCAGCCTCAAAGTATTACTTTTGTTATAAAAGGTTATGAAGTTGATATCAAAGGATATTGTTTCAGGTACTTTAGGTAGGCTCTTCACTGGAGCTCCTGGGGGTTAAAGGTTCTGTTTAAATTACGACATTTATAAAATTACCACCACGTAATAAATGCTTAAAATGCTGCCATATATCTGCAGAAAATACTGTTACTGTGGATTACTATAGAAGTCAGTTCCATGTCACTGGAGACTGGGATTAACTGTGCAGAAGCATTTCTGATAATGTCTGTTCCCTGTATTGTGACTTTTCCTACCAAGAGCAGAATTTAGAAAATCCCTTGAGCCGAACGGTGCATATCTGATAAAAGGGGCAATAGCAAACTATGTACACTGCTGGGAAGTGAATGCACAGGAAGCAAAGATAAAGTATACACAAAAACTAGGTAAACAGCTCATATTTGAACTCATTCATCAGAAACGTGTACACTCCTTTGGGTTCCACCTGCTGTTGTCTGCAGAAGCTGGGAGACTCCTTTCCACAGATACAAGACTGAGAGACAGAGGTGAAAAGCAGGAGGAGGGTGGGAGCAGTTATAAAAAGAGACAATGAAAATAAGCTCTGCCTGTTTGCTGACATCTGTCATCCTTTTTTTTCTGAGAGAAAATGGCTACAGGAAAAGAACACACAAGCTTATATATATACACACACAAACATCTACAAACTGACAAAACCCTAACGGATGGCAAAGTTTTGTTGATAAACTAGTTGCCCTCATGCTGGCACTCAGTGTTTGTCTGTATTTCATTAGTTTTTCTTTTTTCTTTTTTTCAGCATTTCATTGCCTTGATTGGGTAATTAGGGCTATTGTGCTGTCTAAGTGGTGGGAGTGAACAAAATAACCCCTACTGTGCTAAAAAGTAGAGAAAAAGTTGTCACTGACCACTTGCTTGTGTGTTCAATTTGTTTGTTAGTTGCATGCATGTGTGTATTTGTGTGTGTGTCTGTGTATATTATGGAAAGCCAACTAAGAGGGAGATTTGAGATTGAAAGATTGAGTTTGGCTTCTAAACAATAACAAATTATTAGTTTGTGTGGGGAAATGAGGATGGGGCCAAAACAAAGTCTGGTAGTGGTGGCTGTAGGTGGGGATAATTCTGAGCCGAGATTAATTTACAGCTGTGTCATGTTTAGTTACCACTATAGTGATTGTATGGTATTGTTCCAAACCCAGCTTTGAAGGACAGGCAGTGTGGCTGTAATGGCCTTCTTGAGGTTAATCTCTCTATTTGGTGACACCTTGAGAAACATACTGTGTTTCTATATCTGGGGCTATATGAAACTCTGTGTGAGATTAAAACTTCAGAATTGGAAGACCATGCTGCTGTAATGTGTTTCTCCTTGTAACATCAAGTTGATGCCCTCTTGGACCAGATCAAACCTGGGTTCATCATAATTTCCATTCAGCAGTGTCGACATTAAAAGCTGAGATCAAACGGGCTAAACTTACAGACCAACATATAATATGATAACCCGCAGAATCACATGACCCTTAGTTCATGCTGAGTCATGAATGGAGGATGCTCTTGAAGAATGAAAACAAACTTCTTCTCTCTTAAATCATTATTATAACGATTCCTAGTGGAATAATAAATAGTAGAAAATTTATTTTTGGTTTAGTTTATTTGTTTATTTGTCAGGGATGATGCACAAAAACATTAATCTCATAGGAAAAGAGATGCTTTGTACTAGATTTAGCAGCTAATTTACATCTGCAGTCCCTGGGCAGGGAGAAACAATAGTAAATATATTTTAAAAAAATGCATATCCAAGGCACTAGATCCATTACTATATGTATTTGGTTCTGTATCAGGTTGGGAATTCACAATGAAAAAAAACTAATTCTGTTGACTAATTTACCTCTATAGGGGCTCATATGGATAAGTTGTATGTATTTTCTATTTTCTGTAACAAAACAATAAGTAATAGGCTTTAATTACTGATAAATACAGCTCAGGAATTTATCAGAAACAAATGTCTTTTTTTAACCCATCTTGACTTTATTCTTAGACATTATGACAACGATGGAGGCACCTAATGTTGTGAGAGAAGGAAGAGAGCATGTTTCAAAGCCAAATTGTTGTCAGATTCCCAAAGAAGATTAAATTTAATTAATTAAATTAGTTTTAAATTGATTAAAAGGAGAAACAGACCAAGTAGAATTGAATGTGTTCATTTTGACCGTAATGTTTGTTGTAAAAAGCTGCTAGAGGTAGAAGACAAATTACAAATGTATTAAATGTGTTTAATGAATAATCTATTGATTTTAATCATTTACAGATTCATAGAAAGATTAATTAAATTAATATTTTAAAAAAGGCCATCACCAGTTTTAAAAGTGCAAAGTGGTATTTTTTTTAACAGATGGCAAGCAAATCAAAACAATTAATTAAAATTAATTCCAATTAATTGGAAGCTAGAAGCCAAATGTTTAAGATGATCACCATATATGGCTTCTTTAAACCTCACAATCCACTGGTAAACAAGGAATGCCAAATTCATATGTCCCTAAGGCGGAGCAAAAGCATCACTGATATAAGCAGCAGTATCCTCACATCTGCTCATTCTTTAAAGGTTCTGATTCACAAAAGTTTCACCTCATCCAAACCAGTATGATGTTTTCTTCTTCATAGCCAAATTCACTGCAGTGTCTTTTGAAAGCTCAGATGATTCTAATAATATGATAATACTTATGTGCTAAAATCATAAGTATTTGTTAGTGTTAAATCTGATTCCCGAATAGGTTATATTTAATTAAGTCATCGACTGGATAATACACTGCAAGGGGCTGCATCCAAAGTTGCCTATAAAGTACTGACTTTATAAACTGAGAGAATATTCATGTTTGTTTGGTTCTTTGTTTTTTATGCATAAAGTTGGAACCTTATACTTGTATATTTCCCACTATGATCTTCCTGTTTATTTATTTTACCTGGAATGACCCTAATATGCTGCCATATGCTGGTGATTTTTTTTTTTTTTTGTGTGTGTGTGCTTTAAAAGCTTCACACAACCTGAGTTTTTTTTTTGTTTTTTGTTTTTTGTTTGTTTTTAATCTCTCTTCCTTTTTAAAGAAATTCCCCTTCATAAAGCTATTCATGCTTTAGGAACTACTTCTCATACTGCACTATAAAACTGTCTCAAAGAAATTCGGTGTAGGATTAGCCTCTGATCATGAGTATCACTGCACCCACTGCTGTCACAGTGTGACTGGCCTACTGCAGCAGCCATGGCAGATTTGCGAAGGATTTAAAGCACTGACAACTCCAACAACCCTTACAAATTACTGAACATTGCCAGGTACTTGTCCTGACAAGGCTTTGATACAGAATGGCTGCCATGTGATTTAGTTTAGCCTTTTTCTTCTTCTTCTTCTTAGTTTGAGTGAAACTCATCAGCCAGCAGCGAGACTGATGCTGTAAAGTACAAACTTTCAGGCAGCACAAAGCAAGCTGTGAGTTGACCTGAATCTTAAAATCCTGATGAACACAGTGACACAGTTGTAAACACAGTCACAGGTTTTGCTGGGAAAGAACCTTACATAATAAAAGGGTATGAATGCTTTCATGATTATTACTAACGTTTTTTCCAAAAACCATATTTATATCATTTTTTGAGCAATCATAGGTTTCTCATTATCAATACAAGACAGGATTATTTAAAAGTTTATTAGTGGTAGCTCTGAGAAAGATGAGCCAGCACCAGCATAGATATAAAAAGATGGATACTTTTAAGCATTGTGGGTGTTTCCATCTTTGGAGTGAGAAGTGACCATATTTGGACAAGAGGGATTAGTTATCATAGATACTGTGCCTACAAGTTAGTGCTGAGTAACACTCAAACACAATAAAAAACAAGAACTTGGATAGCCTGTACAATTAAATACATAATTTATATATTATTTCCATATTATTTGGAGACAACTATATTTAAAATGTTCCAACTAGAGTTGAACTTGATTTTGTTTTGTTTTAAGTCTGATTTTACACTTGATAATTTTGTATTTTATTTTTTTTTTTTTGCTAACCTTTCTTAGTAGGTGATGCACATACAGGTGTTTAGCCATGTGACTTATTACTACTAATTCAAACCTTCTAGCTTCTTCTATGGTTTAAAAGAAAAAAAATTTCAAAGATTTGATTGTTTTATTTAGCCTTGGGGCAGCAAAATGTTTTATGAATGCAAATATGAAAGATGATCTCTTTAAGAGCTATGTGTAGAGCAGAATATTTGCATTTGCAGCCCTGTGGGTTCAAAGTGTTTTACATACAATAAGGTCTGCTCCTAACAATACGTGGACATACGCACAGACCCACGGGGGCTAGACCTCAGGACTCGAACGTGCGGCCAGCTGTCTGCCGCTGGGCTGCTGGCTGTGCTCCACCTCTGAGCTCATCGCTAACCTCATCCAAGTGCACGTTCACACAGAAGCATGAAAGTACACAAGCATGGGAACACACACTCACAGTGTCAGCCCACTGTCTTTGGTGCCTGTGGTGCTGTATTTAGATTTGGCCATCTGTTCAAGAGTCACCTGACAGGTGTAGGTGCAGTTCTTTTTCTTTGTCTCTCTCTTTTTTCCCTCTCTCTCTGTCCTCCAGTCTTTCTGAGGATGCAGGAAAGAGTCACATGCATCACAATTTACACGTATAATCAATTGCAGGGTCAAATGAGGAGACATACACATACAGTCATTCTGTGTCTCTCACCCTTTTTGCTCAGTGAAGTAAAAGAAAGCAGTCACAAGTATTCAAGTGTAATGATAGATGTGTGAACACACAAAATGGTGATGTGTACTGCACACTGTAGACTGAAACCATAGACAACATGGATAAAGTGGTATCACCCATTGCTTTGTGGACTTCCAAGTTTGGCATTTTTTTCAAATTACACCCACTGACTGTATTTGTGCATCACACAGACACAGATACCTGCTATTTAGTGCTTACATGTAAATAAAATATACTAAAATATCACTCACGAGAACCTGATGGCAGTTTTATTGGACTGTTTGTTAACAAGGAAAGCCATTTTATTTGTCAGATAATTCCATTAAAATGCTCCAAATGGCACCAACACAACAGACACAGTTGAGAGGTCCAGTTCAGTGACTCCAGTTAGCTAGGTAAAGCCTAACAGATAGCTAGAAACTGCAGCTGGCTGTGTTGATACCCACTTGTCACGCAAAACAGCCACATTCTTAATGGTGCATAACTTTAGGCTTTAATACAATTTAAATGGGAGAGTTATAAAATGCTACCACCTGCACAGTTGCAGTGAAGCGGGAAAATGGCTTTAGAGACCAAAATCATGTTTTGTAGTAGGCAATAAAGATGTTTATTTCTGCTGTAAAGTTGGACATCAGAATGTATGGAGACTTACTCATTTTTAGAGCCAGCCACTGGCTTAAAATTTTAGCTGCTTATTGTGTACCTAGAAAATATAGCATGCCTACAGAAGAATTTATTGAAACTGAGACTCTACTAAAAAACATAAATAAATAAAAATAAATAAATAAAATAATCCTTACCAGAGTTATTGGAGCTCTTTTTTTTTTAGAAAACCATCTACAGAATCTAGCTTCCTATCTATCTTCCTATGGTAAAAATAAAGCAACTGGGGATATCTGCCTCTAAAATATCTGCTGAAATATAAGACAGCAATACATATACAACATGAGTTAGCATTATAGAGGAGGTGGCGAAAGGGAAAAAGACAAAAGAAAAAAATTAAATGAACAGATGAAGAGGAGAAGTGAATAACATGGGGAAGAAAAGGTAATCAGAGAAAGAGAAAAGGAAGTAGAGCTTGTCTATATTATCCCACAAAGCCAAAAATCTGTTGATCAGATCCTTGCAAAGTAGATTAGAAATGTGTAAAATGTAACAAGAAAAGCACAAACTTAAAGAGAAAAGAACACTGTAAAATATTCACACACATAAATAAATATTAAACTGTATAAATAAAGATATATTCAATCCAAATTACATGAGCACTACTGTAAAATTTTAGAAAGACTTTTTTTGCCTCCTCCATCTCACTTCTCCTTTAGTCAGAAAGGAAGTTATAGGATTTGAGTTTCAAGACAACAGAAAATTCCAAGATGATTAATACTCAGTTGAAGAAATAGTAAACATGGAAAATCTAGCGTGGGCTCAGGCTGTGTACTGCTGAGCTCTGTATACACTTGAACGAGTCACCTGTACTGTGGATTGGGAAGAAATACATTGGGAGCTTTGCATTCATTTGCTAATCCCTGCTGCTGGCATGGTGACTGTTATCACACACTGATTCTTCAAAGACTGATTCAAAGAGAAAGACAGAGGAAGGAGATTTAAGTGGAACATTTCTTTTCTCTTTGCATCTTCTCTGTATGTTTACATAAATGTGTCTTGATGATGTCCACATATAAAATGGAATTGCATATAAAGAGTAAGGTCGGTCATGTATACGCATATTCAGCTTTTTACATGTCATTTCTCTGCATTAAATAACATGCAGAAGTGTTAGCATAAGGGTCAATGCTAGAGTGTCCTTACTTCACATGCTGTGGCATGAAATGGCAATGACTGGTGTGTTTTTCATAGAACATTTAATGATACAGAGCTGACATGCATGGCCTTTAGACATAAGCGTTGAGGCCACATGCCCACCTCTCCAAAATCTGATGGAAGGCCTTCTTATTAAATTACATGATGTTATAGCAGCATAGTTTTGGATTAAAATGTATAATTTTTTGTTCATATACCCATGTAACTTTGACCTCGTGGTATATGCTGATAACCACACATTCTATATGATGGGAGTAGTACAATATCATTTTAATAGCCTTTATATAGTCATTTGGTCAAAGGGATGTGTAATAATCAGTCAGGGCAGATGGTGCTGATCCATCATTCCCTGTTGATGAAGTCATGTGACACCACACCTGTGGCTGCTTAAGCAGGTCTTTGTGTGAAGTTAATCAGTGTGATGAAGAGCATGTGGTCCAAATGACATTTGTGGTAGTTAATTATTTCAGCAGTGGAAGGTTTAGCGAACAGAACTTGTTCTCAGTTTTGCTCCTTAATAAAAATGTTTGTGTTTTCAGGTAATGATAACACTCTACTATAGGTTGAGCTGAGACTTTTCCAATGTCTTGAATTCACAAGGCCTTTGGAACTTGCGGTTTTATCCAAAAATAAGTCACCACCCTGGTTCTCCTGGTTGTCACAGTGCAGCAATGCTGTTGCTGGTTTTTTTTTTTTGGTTTTTTTTATACATATCTCTCACTATATATATATATATATATATATATATATATATATATAACTAGGTACCGGAGCACCCGTACAAAACTCCCACAGGCGTACGGAGAACATGCAAATTACAAAGAACAGCCACAGCCCTTACACAAGTTTGAACCTTTTTGTATAAGGCAAAGGTGCTTACCATACCACTCCAATTTTTTCAATATTTATAAAACTACTGGAAGTGTATGTTAAATGGAAAAAGAAATACTGCTGGTGTTTGAGCACAAAATAGCTAAAGAACATTGAAGGAGAGAATCCATATGAAAGCAGAGCAGACAGAGGTGAAGAAAAAAAAAAAAAAAACTGTATTAAAAAAA